>OY856186.1:37092732-37206031 GCA_963693315.1 Diogma glabrata | reverse complement strand
CCCAACCGAAACACGTAAAAAAGAAAAACAGAGTTTTTTTTAGATATTTCCAACTATACCTTAATTTCGAATTGAAAACATATAGTTTTCGGCAAAAAACTTTTATGACGACATGGTTTTTAGTTTTGGGCAGCGATGTATACATAACTTTTTGTTAAAGTACATGTATTTTTTATCTCTGTTCAGATATGTGTTACAAAACTAACACGAAACATCAATACGTTGTCGGAAAATTATAACAGATCATAAATTAACATAATTACTTCGGTCTGAAAGACCTAAGAATTACATTCATGAGCTAAAAGTGAAATTCTTACCCCCTCTTTTTTTGGCATTTCTCAACGTTTTAGGACGTACTGATCCTAAAAAAGCAAAAAAACATGTATGTCTGTCTGTCGGCTGTCCATCACAACCTACGAAATCTAGAAAACCGCTAGACGGATTTCAAAAATGTTTTTTCTAAAAATAGGTTTACTCAATGGAAAGAGCCGAAAGGACAATGGGTTTCGATAACTGTACCAAAAAAGTGTCAAAAAAAATCGTCAAGTATGTCAAAACAAGGAAATTTGCATATTTTTTGCTTAAAAAACGTTCATTTTAAGTGATTATAGTAGGAACATTGAATTTGGAGAAATCTGGATGGTCGGGATTGGTACGCGAAGCCAAAATCTAGATTATGGCATTATAAGTTTGTCAAAAAAATGTTGTCAATTGTGTCAAAAGAAAAATTTTTATTTATTTTTTTACCCAATTTTTTGGAAAAAAATAAAATTAATAATTTGTATGACATGAAATTTTATTATTATTATAGAGAATTATGGCATTATAAGTTTGACAAAAAATGTTGTCAAGTGTGTCAAAAAAAAGACTTTTATTAATTTTTTTACCCAATTTTTTGGAAAAAAATAAAATTAATAATTTGTATGACATGAAATTTTATTATTATTATAGAGAATTATGGCATTATAAGTTTGTCAAAAAATGATTTCATTTACTTCTTTAGCCAATTTTTTGGATAAAAAATTGTAGCTGTTTTTATGACGTAAATGTAATTGAAAATGAAATTGGAAACGGAAATTTTTGAATTTGTTATAGTTTTTGAAATATTTTTGGAATTTTGAAAAAGTTTGTATTTTTGATTTTGTAATAATTTTTGCAATATTTTTGGAATTTTGGAAAAAGTTTAAATTTTTGATTTTGTAAGAATTTTTGGAATATTTTTAGAAATTTGAAAAATCAAAAATTTAAACTTTTTCTAAATTTTAATAATATGTATTCCAAAATATCTTAAAAATTCACAAATTTAAACTTTTTCCAAAATTCTAAAAATATTGCAAATATTATAACAATATCAAAAATTGAAACTTTTTTAAAAATTATAATAAAATCAAAAATTTAATATTTTTCCGAATTCTAAAAATATTCTAAAAACTCTTTCAAAATCAAAAATTGAAACTTTTTGCAAAATTCTAAAAATATATATAAAATTCAAATTTTTTTTTTTCAAAATTCTAATAATATTCCGAAAATTAGATTAAAATCAAATATTTAAACTTTTTCTAAATTCTAATAATATTTCAAAAATTCTTAAAAGTTGAAAAATTCAAACTTTTTCCAAAATTCTAAAAATATTGCAAAAATTATAACAATATCAAAAATTGAAACTTTTTCCAATTGTTACGAGTGCAGAAAAATCTAGACGATTACAGAAAGATCTAAACGATTACGGTCACTTCCAGGAAAATAAAATCAACAAACAAATTAATGAAATGAATATTGTTGTTGTTGTCTCTTCTTAGAAATAGGGTCAACATAAACGATTTTATGAATCAAATCAACATAACGTAAAATAATCGAGTATTCTAATGTTTTCTCAAGGTTTCTGGAAAGTGATGTCGAATTATCTAGAAGTATTGCAGAAGGTATATAAGAAAAATACCTTTTGTAGTTTTTAATTAGTTTTATTTTAGACCTGCGACAGTAAAGCGAAATTAAATGTAGAATTAGTTTATTTTAAACCTGCGATTGTGAAGTTAAAAATTATAAAAGTGATCTTTAAATTAGTTTTTGTGTAAAGTTTTTGTAAATAAAGTTATAAGTGTTATTAAATAGAAATATTTTGTGTATTATTTTGAACGTTGTGAATTGGAAATTTCTACAATAAACCGTTGGAGTTTCGAAGCTGTTGGAAGAATATTCTAGTTAAGAATATTGTTTGCTGCATTGTTTTCCTGTTGTTGTGAAACAATTAAGGTGTTGAATACTTAATAAAACCTGGTGTGTTTGCTTACTAATCAGTGATCGAACTCAGAAGAGATTGGAATTGCGTTTATCGAATTGTGAGCTAGGCCAATTCGAAGTAAGGTTGGAAAAACGTAACACAATATTATAAAAATTATAATAAACTCAAAAATTTTAAATTTTTCAAAAATCCTAAAAATATTCCAAATATTCTTACAAAATCAAAAATTGAAACTTTTCCAAAATTCCAAAAATATTTCAAAAACTATAACAAATTCAAAAATTTCCATGTTCAATTATATTTACGTAAACAAACAGCTAAATTTTTTTTCCAAAACATTATCTAAAAAAATAAATGAAATCATTTTTTGACACACTTGACATTAGTTTTGGACTAACTTATAATTCTAAATAATAATAGTAAAATTCCATCAAATAATTAATTTTAATTTTCCAAAAACTTGGGTAAAAAAATAAATAAAAATCTTTCTTTTGACACACTTGACAACATTTTTTTGACAAGCCTACATGTAGGTTTTAACATATAGGCTGCTTCTTCTATTTCTTGCTTTAATTTTGGTCTCAGTCTTGCGACACTGGATTGGGACTTGAATTATTGCAATTTCTTTTATTTTTTTTTTGCTTTTTGCTTTTTTTACTTCGTGCACTGGCATTGGTGGTGAGTTGGACCGTCGGGGAACAAAAGTGAACTGTAGTAGGTTAGTTGTAAGTTGTTAGTTGTTGAGATGATTGATGAAATAATTTTTGTTATATTGTATTAGTGTATTATTATTGTTATTATTAGTATTATTTTTGAAGCTAGTCTTGTTTGGCTGTTTTCTTACATTTTTTTAGGCTGATCAAATTGTAAATAAGACTTATTAGTCTAATTTTTGTGTATTTTTTGCCGAAATAAATAAATAAATAAATAAACTTATAATGCCATAGTTCTCTATAATAATAAGAAAATTTCATGTCATACAAATAATTAATTTTATTTTTTTCCAAAAAATTAGGTAAAAAAATAAATAAAAATCTTTCTTTTGACACACTTGACAACATTTTTTTGACAAACTTATAATACCATAATTCTCTATAGTAATAATAATAAAATTTTATGTCATACAAATAATTAATTTCATTTTTTCCCAAAAAATTGTGTAAAAAAATGAAAATCATTCTTTTGAGACACTTGACAACATTTTTTTTTGACAAACTTATAATGCATTAATCTAGCTTATGGTCTCACATACCAACCCCGACCATCAAGATTTCTTCAAATGCAATGTTCCTATTCGTAATCACTTAAAATGAACGTTTTTTAAGCAAAAAATATGCAAATTTCCTTGTTTTGACACACTTCCGACAGCTATCGAATACAATGTCCTTTCGGCTCTTACCATTGCGTTCTATACCTATTTTTAGAAACAAAAATTGTTTAAATCCATCCACCGGTTTTTTTAAATTTCGTCGGTTGTGACGGCCGGCGTAAGAATTTTACTTTTGGCTCGAGAATGTAATACTTAGGTCTTTGAGACCGAAGTAACTGAAAACGATATTTTTGACACACTGTCACATAAATTTCAGCGATCCAACTAACTGCTTCTTCGCTCATTTATAAACAAAAAATGAAAGTGATATCTTATACCAACTTAATAATTTTTTGATACACTTAATACAAGTGATCGAGCAAATGTTCTAAGCCAATAAAAAATTTTGAAGTCACCCAGTAGGTTTCGTATAATCGGTCTTTTCACACCAAAGTAATTTTACAATAGAGCAATTCTACGTCACCGCAACAGCATTTGGTCTAGCAACCGGACTGACCCCCTTTGATTTCTATAAAATTTTATACACAGATAGCCAATGACAAAATAAAAATACTGTTTCTTTCGAAAAATGAAATTTCTCTCTGGGGATGACACAGGGTGGCGGGTTGTTTTACGGGCTGGCGAAACATTAATATCTTTGGCTACCGATTGCTAACGATTGACTAAACCGATTTAAGTCATTTAAAGCTCATTAGAAAGGTAATTGATAGACCTTAAAAAAAGTTTATAAGAATTCATAAAAAAATTTTAAAATTTGTAGTCATTTTTTAAAACTGTCTTAAACGTAAATAATATTTTCAAAGATGGCGCTGTTGAGAGTACCTTCACTTTTACCATATTTTTTCAGGAAAAAAATATTGAATTAATTCTTAATCTAAATCGAAAGTTTCGTAATGGCATAATTTCTCGTTTTGAAAATAAAATTCTTTCTTCTTTTTAAGGCTACGTACACAGTGAAAGCTGTGAGCGGTGCTGTGCGCAAAGCAGTACTGTTTCGTGCTGGAGCAAAGCGATTGACTGCGCACAGTAATGCTTTACGCGAAGCTACATGCTTACACACAAATCGATTTTATTGGTCATTTTTTCAAAATGAATTCATCATCAGACGATGAGTTATTCTTAAATAAAAGTCTTTGTTTAAAGCATGATGGTGGAGCATTTGCCTCCTCTATGTTTTATCAAATGAAAAGAATTGGAAGAATTGAAATTTCCAGAAAACGCTGCGCTATACCAAATACCACAATTAAAATGCCATAAGTGATTTTAGTATATGAAGCATATCCACTATTAGATTAGGTATTAGGACCTTATCCTAGAAGACATTTATCACCTGAAAATGAGTACTTCAATAAACAATTATAAAGAGCGCGAAGATGTGTTGAATGTGCATGTGGAATCAAAAAATCGAAGGTGAGACTTTTATGGAAGCCCATAGAAACATTTCCTGATTTTGCTGAAGAAATAGTTAAAGCAATATGTATCCTACATAATAAAATAAAATAAAATATGTATCTACATAATATTATTTTAGATTTGGACGGAATGCCAAAAACTGAAATGTTTACTGATAATTTATTAATGGAAACTACAAAAAATCACAACCAATCGTCAATAAAAACAGGCAGATTTATTAGAGATACTTTTCGTGATTACGTTTGTTGCCACAGAAATCTAACAAGTTAAATGCCTTCCCGGGTAGGCCAATGTTAAACAACGGACCAATCTCGGGCCAGTATTGGCGAGCCAAGCCTTGGAACCAAGCCTTGGCCAAGCCGAGGTCTGGAAAAAAAATTGGTTTGGTAGACCTGGCCCAGGTCTTTTTTGCCAGACTTGGATCCAGGACATCAGTCCAAGCTTGACAGAAGCAATTTGTTCATTTAAAGTCACAATTTCCAATGACTTACTCTGTAACAATCTTAAAATGGCGGTGGCGTCTAGAAAAATTGGCCTCCTTAAAAGATGTAAAAAAAATTACAAGTTGGTGGTCAAATTTGGTGCATATTGAATATGTTTTCCGCCTGGCTCTTTTCAAGACTCCGTTAAAAAACGTGCTTTACAAATTGTAGATGACCGAAAGTTAAGTTCAAATCTTGATTGCCTGCAACATCTTCACCCTGTTGTTCATCTCGTTGTTTTTATAAATATCGTCACCAACATTGCTCAAATAAAATCAGATGCATCATGCTAAAAACATATTATTTTCGTTTACTCATCAGTCGAGAATTGTGAGAACTCATTGTTATAGGGAAAGAATGCAGACACTCCTCTGCCCGAACTGGATATAAATGGACTGCTCGAAGAGCAAATTATATTATTAGATTTTTCTTAATAGCCATAGTACATATTTGCTGAAGGTTTCATCAAAATGTGCGGAATCAAATAAAAATAAAATAATTTGCTAGATCAAAATACATATTTTCTATGATATTTCAAAACTTAAAGATCCGAGAACTAAATCTAAAATTGAAATCTTTAAAATAATAAACCATTCTTGACACGTTAATGAGTCAATCAAAATTCCGTTTTTGCTTCCAATGATAGCACCTCAAAATACAGAGCAACAAATTTCAGAGAGATTTCATGTGGTTTTCGTTTAAAATTCAGTTTACTTTTAGTTTTATTGTATAATTTTTATCAAATTGATTGGTGAATTACTTTCTAGTTAAATCTGATACAGGATAAAAAACGCATATCTTCATTGATATACCAAACCCAAGGATTTTAAAAACTATGTAAAAGAATTACAATCTTCCTTAAAAAATTCAATCTTCCATATGGCATGGCTTGACCGGTTCCAAAAAAACTCGCAACAAATGTATAGCAATAAAAATAATCTATTATATCATAAAAAAACAATTAAAGCGCGTGCTATTCACCTTCAAAAACTGCACAGAACAGTTTCAAAGCGCACCGCTTGTGAATATGCTTATGCTCCGCAAACAGCTTCGCTTTACTGTGAACGCTCTCATTTGTTTATACGCGTGCAGTTTTGAAGCTGTCTACGCTTTCAGCACCGCTCACAGCTTTCACTCTGTACGTTGCCTAAGTTTTAATTTCCATTTTTCAATTTTCTTTTTTAAACAATGCAGTCTATTTAACTAAAACCACCTGAGTTCTTGTTTTATAGAAAGTAATTGACCATTTAATTATTTTAAGGATACAAGTTAAGTATTTGAGGGTGTGGATGCGTTTTACATAATTTACCTTTTCTCCCATTTCTACCTGTCGGAAATTTATTTTAAATGCATGAGCTAATCGAGTACCGTAATTTAATTACCTATTAATGATAATATCTGTCATAAAATGAGAGCACAGTAATGAAAATAATATTCTTTAGAGATATTTTGATCGTACAGTATCAATACTAAATTCATTTGTCAATCTTGTTAAAAAAATATTAGTGTTGTGTTAGCAAAGAAGTTTTAAATCGTATTATAGTTAAAATAATTTTTGTTTAAAAACTTGAGAAAATATCATTGTATAAAACCATTTGGTATCGGCAAGTGTTCAAAAACTTTACGAAATCTTACACCTGAAATTCAGAATAAAGTACATTCGATAAATTCTGTGTTTGATATTCATATACGAATGCGAATTTGTTCGTCTCGTAGAATTCGTATCCTAAAGATCATTTCCACTGGAGGTATTAAAGCTGAAAATACAGGTTATGCAGAATCAAGTTCGAGTGATTAAATATTGGAGGTACAGCAACAGCCTATCAGCGGACCAAGCGTTTAACGAGATATTATTTCATCACCAACGATAGTTAATATGGAACGTGATGAGCTAATTAGTCGCATAAATGAACATATTGTGCCATTTATAGCTAATCAAATTTCTTCTATTAATCGAAACCGGTTATGTCGCAGTTTTGAGTATGGAAAGGATAAATCGGAGCAACTGGGTTGAAACATACAAAATATTTTAATTGGTGAGACTCTTGATTCTTCTGATGAAATAAAAGTGCAATTAAAATACATAAATTTATACATAAATTAACACACAGGTTAAAATTATTAATGCCTCACCATTTTGTTGCACGACAGTTCATGTTTTCGGAAAACACAAAATCAAACTTGAAAGTAGGAGAGTGCTTAGTGCTTGGCGATTTTTCTGAAAATTGCCCTTTTTTCATTCAATTTTCTTAATATATTATAATTCACCTACTAGTCAAGGTATCGATCACTTAAGTTTTGTCATTATCTCGGATATAACTTAACATGATAGTGTGGCAGTGTATCTATTCATATCAAAAATGATTGATTTTATAAAAGATAAAATAGAACATCCTATTGAAAAAATAGTCTATATGACTGAGGTGCGGGATCTGAGTATAAAAATAAATATAATTTTATAAATCTATGCTACTACAAATCAGATTTAAATATAGACGCAGAGTGGCACTTCTACGCTACCAGTGATGGAAAAAGACCGTGTAATGGAATAGAAGGTACATTGAAACGAGGTGCTCATCGATATAGTTTGTCTAACAAGGACATTATTCAAACCTCTATGGATCTTTATGAATGGGCAACAAAATGGCAATCAACAATGAATTTTGCATATACCAGCAAAAATTATTATATAGAAATGAAGTTACGGCTAGAAGCAAGACGCAGAGAGGCTGTAATTATAAAAGGTACACGATCGTTTCATGCGTTTATACCCAAAGATGAAAAGACATTGCTCACAAAAATATATTCAATATTCTAATTCAGCTAACACTAGGATTTTTAAGATAAACCGTTAATATGCAATGTAAATTTATTTTATATTTTTAATTTCTGTTATATTATTTTATATTATTAATAAATGTATATTGTTTTTATTACACAACTTAGAATAAAAATAAAAAGTTAATTATTATATGAATTCTTTACAACATGCATTTTATTTCACATAATTTTTCTTACTATTTACTTCTCAGCATGAGTTTTAATATATATCAGGTACATTCATTTATAATTCATTTCCGACAGGTAGATATGTGAGAAAAGGTAAATTATGTGAAAAGCATCCATACCCTCAAATACTTAACTTGTATCCTTGAAATAAATTTCAATAAAACAAGAATTCAGGTGGTTTTAGTTAAATAGACTGCATTGTTTAAAAAAAAATTGAAAAACGGAAATTAAAACTTTGTAAGAATTTTATTTTCAAAACGAGAAATTATGCCATTAGGAAACTTTCGATTTAGATTAAGAATTAATTAAACATTTTGTTTCTGAAAAAAAAATGTGGTAAAAGTGAAAGTACCCTCAACAGCGCCATCTTTGAAAATATTATTTAAGTTTAAGACAGTTATTAAAAATGACTACAAAATTTTAAATAATTTTTTTTATAAGGTCTATCAATTACCTTTCTAATGAGCTTTAAATGACTTCAATCGGCTTAGTCAATCGTTAGCAATCGGTAGCCAAAGATACTAATATTTCGCCAACCCGTAAAACTTTGCCACCACCCTGTGTCCCCAGAGCGAAATTTCATTTTTTGAAAGAAACAGTATTTTTATTTTGTCATTGGCTATCAGTATATGAAATTTCATCGAAATCAGAGGGGGTCGGGAATATCGATGTTGCGGTGACGTGGAATTGCTCAATACATTTTGTGGTTTCTCCAAATATGTAAATGTTTTTTAAATTTTTACAACTTTTACAAAAAAAACTGTAAAACCTAGCTACCCAGTTTTTAATTTGAGTGTATAAAGACATAAGGTTGAATCGGTAAACACCAAGTTTGAGGTTTATGTCGAGGTCTTAACTGAACGAACGGTTCGGCCTTGTCGAAATACAAAAATCTAGCATACGGAATAACACCGGCAAAAAATTCATTTTGTCTTAAATTTTCATTTCTTTTCACCCTGTTCAATCATATGTTCACCTTATATTCCAACTACTATCAAGAACACATAATACTAAGAAAAAATCGATCACGATTGATCTATCTCGATTACATAACAATATAAATTTTGTTTTTCAATTCCCTCCACTTTAGAAAAAAAAATTAATACCAATAACTATTTCACAATCGTTTGATAGTTAATAAAAATTCTTTACATTAAAAACAAAAACAGTTTGCAAAGATTTTACAAAAAATCGGCAAAACTTTAATTTCCTCTCCAACAAGAGACAAAAGTGCAAATAAAGTTAGTTTGCAAAAAGTTATGTGAAAATAAATTAAATATAACTTTTTATTTTTCAAAAATAATTTGAACAAAATTTACGATCACTTATCACAATTAACAACATACACGAAAAAAAATCTACTCCACTAGATTATTTTTGTTTAATTTAAACTTTTATTGGAAAACAAAAATTCTAAACTCGAAAGCTTTAATTTTTAATTATTAAAACTTTTCCTTTTAGTATGAATTTAGTGTTCCTATTGAATTAAATTTGATTAAACTGAACAAAAAAAGCACAACACGCGACATCAAAAAAGATTTTTTATTTTATTTATTTTTGCAATGAAAAAATAAACAAAAATTCTATTCGCGAATTTGCTGTTTTATAAGTTTTACATTTAATTTTTTTTTGGTGGATAAAAAAATATATGTATATATATTATATAAATATAAACATATTTTTTTTGTAGTTGTATAATAAATAGTAAATGGACGTCTATGTGTATATTTGCTTCTTTTTCTAGTTAAGTTCTTCTATTTCGCGAAAATAAAAAAAAGTTTTCAGTATTATACAATTTTAAAAACTACGCTTAGAGATGGGGTCATTAGTCCGTTTATTTTTTTTAAATAGGATATCGAAAAAAGAGATTGAAAATTTTTATAGATCAGTTAAGTGTTTATCATGTCTGCAAGAATTCGGTTAAGGTTTTGTTTATTATTTTTACGTTATTTGTCGTCCTTTATGTGATTATAAAATTATAATTAAATAATTAATTTTAATAAAATAAAATTTTTTTTGTTTGTTTTTGTGTATAAAGTGATATAATGATCGTGTAAAATGATCACGTCATCAAAAAATTATCAGTTCATTATTTTAAATATGTTAAAATATGCGGAAGAAGAAAATTTTGTTTAATATAAGTTAAGATTGAACTAGAAAGTTCATTGAAGTAAAAAAAAAAATTTGTTTTATTTTTGAGAAAAATATTTTGTGGAAAATTAGTGTTGAAATTATGAGTTTCGTTTAATATGTGCGGTGTGTCGAATTTTTTGTTGTATTGTACGTAAACACAAAATGATAAAAAAGAAAATCTTTTAATAATTTGCCGACGGTAAACTGAGGAATATATTTCAAATTTGGATACAATTGAATGGATTTAAATAGAGGTGGTAAGTTTTCAAACTGTTCATTTCAAAAGATTTAAAAATTTAGTAAGTTCCTTTTTATGTATTCAATTGTATCTTTTATACCACTACGTTTCGGTAACAGTTTTAAAGCAATTGGGATGGGATATTTTTTAAAATTTTGTGTTTCTAATAAATAAATATTGTTAAATATTTATAATCAATGCTATAAAAAATTAATTCGATTTTATTACAACATTTTAAATGTGTATATACTGAGAAGACCAGAATGATTTTTCCCAGATACTACATTCGATTGCCCACTGGGTACTAGGCGATAGCCTCCATTTCCTTTTGGCAATAACATCAATATTAATGTTTCCACATTTCGGGTAATATTTTTTTTTCTAAACAGTCATTTTTTTCTAAACAAGAGAGATTTATGAGCGTTCGAAATATTATCCGTATTATTGCCGTTTGCCAGTTTTCGTTGTTTTGACATTCTTAAATTCACTCCTTGCTCTACTGTAAGTTCTTAAATGAGATGATCACCCTCTTGCTCTTTGAAACAATTGTCTTATTCGATTGCATGCTCTTTGTAATTCTCTAGATTCTACATTCTATCAGTAAGTGGTGGACGGTGATGGCTCAAAAATGTTCTAGTTAAAGTAGTTTCACACACTCCAATCACGCTGTTTGATAGACAGCAGACTTTTTGATTGAGTTTCTTTGAGGCTTAAATTATAGCATGAATTATTTAGTATACGTTTTTGTCGGCTGTTACATCTTTGAGATTAGTTTTACAGTATGTATCGCCGACAATCGCAATTTCTATATTGTTTTGGGCTTTCTGTTTTGTTCCTTCTTGGGCAAGGCAACACTTATACATTTCAAATCGTTCATTGAGCTGGCGGTGCTCCATCGACAAGTGAAGAATTTCTTATTTACAATGCAAATACTTATAGAGGCGCTAATTACTTTAACGCAAACTCTACAAATAAAAGTTTTAAAATATATTTTTAAAGAATCTTAACCTGGTGTCTTTCGATGGAGTGGGTCCCTCTTTCGAGGGTATCATCCTATTTGACCCGCTAAAATTATTTCAATTTTAAAGACCTCACATCAAATCCCTCTTAAACAAATGAAAACCATTTAAGTTGGTAATATATTCATATCAGATTTTAGATTTATATGGATTTGTAATTTACGAGATAAATGAGGAAAAAAGAGCGACTGACACTGCAGTCCCACCAATAGAGGTATATTTTTTACAACGGAGCCCCATTAATTAAAAATGACTCACAATGATATTGTGGATCATCACTGTCGATGAAAAAAAGATTGCTCAATTTAAGTAAAAATTGATGATGAAATAAAACATTTCTAAATAACTACGAAAAGAAAAGACGGATTGGGCGTTGTATTTTTAATGGAACAAATCAACCTTGAAAAATTAAAATTGGGGGGATTGAAATGGATGTAAAATTTGTATTGCCTAGATGACAAAGGCTTGATACCTAGGAGGAACTTGCTATTAAGGTAGAATAGATAGGTCAAGCATCAACATGATAGATTTAGATTTCAGAAATACCTTGAAAAGTAAGGATGAATTCTTCGGGGTGGGTAATGCAAATAGCTAGCCCTAACAAATTTGTCAAAAACCTTGAAAGGCTCTAAATCTACTCTGAAAAACTTATGTAAATATTGACTAAATTTAAATTAATGATAAAACTTGGATAAGTGCTCAATTGACTCCAATCAATTCGATTCAGCAGAAATCAATCGATCAATATCACCAGATCGATTAATCCATCCATTGATATTTTTGCATAGCGAAAAGATTGATCCTTACGTTGTGAATCCTCAGTTGATTCAACAGATAATTCGTAATTTTTGATCTTACAAATTTGGCGTTAAAATCAATAACGTTAAATTCCATTGTTCCTTAAATTCCATTTCATTTTATTTTATTTTACCAAATTTTTTGCAGATTTAATAGGTACATATGTCTGTTACAACTAAGAAGAAAAACCATAATCTTACTGTTAAAATAACGAACACATTTATTGATAATTTAACTCAACTAAATCTAAAAATTGAAAACATATTAAGATTTTCATTTATTTTACAAAATAATTAACTACATAAGTTTCTATTACATAATAAATCAAACAAAAATTTTTTATATAGTTTTCGGCAAAAGGCATTTATGCGAGGACATTGTTTTTGGGTAGCGATGTATATTAAACAGAAAGCTATTTGTAAAAGTACAAGTATATTATCTCTGTTTATTATAAAAGTAAAACGAAACAACACGTTTCCGGAAATAAAAGCAAATTATAAATTAACATAATTTATTGAAAAGATGATACGTACTCAGCAAACTACTCAAAAAGCTCTCCATTTACCGTTGAGCAATTTCAACTTTTCAAAATATGCAATCTATTATCTACCAATACCTAAGAGTTTCCATTAGTAGAGAAAACTTCTCAGAAACTTGTTCGTTTAAGTAAATGCTTCTTTTCATAATTATAACAGACACGAACTGATATTTTCCAAACCAACTGCTCCCTGCTTCTATTTTTCAAAAACTCATACTTCATATGACATTACCTGATATTTTCCAACCCAGCTATTCTTGTTTGTACAAAAACCGTCTTACAAAAAATCATCATTAAGATTTTTGAGAAAAACGACATTTAATATGAACCGACCTGATATTTTTCCAACCCAACTGTTCCAACAAAGGGTAAATGCTTTTTTAACCTATTAATTTGTTTTGGAGAAACAACATTTGGACTTCAACAAGTTAACATTTCCCAGCTGTACCTATTAGACATCAGTGAACGAAGAAGTGGATTCAATCAAAAAACTGCTCACAACATTTTTTTCGTTTAGTGTTAGTTCTGTTCGTTAATAACAACTTTTGGAAAAAAACGACATTTAGTCTGCAACTACCAGATAGCTTCCAACTGTTACTGTTATTTAGAAGTAGTGGAAACAAAAAAAATTATTAAAAACATATCTCTTTATTAATTACAACTTTTGCTAAAAAAAACTACAGGGAGCAACTGAAACTGGATACCATATTTCCATATGGTACCCAGTTTCAGCTGGTAACCATATTTAGATAACCATACTCCAGTCGGAAACCATATTCCTTTATGGAAACCATGGTAACGATACTGGAATATGGAATATGGTTAGCATATTCCAGTTGGTAACCATATTTCATGTCAAATGTAATGTTCAATTACATTTACTGTCATCCATATAAATACTTTTATGTTTTATATGTTTCTAGTCGAAAACAAAATGTATGAAACACATTATTTTGACACACTTCACGATTTTTTTCGACACACTTATAACACAGCAATCAAGGCCCTGGTCTCACACACAGAAGCCGATCATCAAGATTTCTCCAGATTCAAAGTTACTACTCACTGAAAATAAATGTTTTGAAGCAAAAAATATGAACATTTGCTTTTTTGACACACTTAATGATGTTTTCGACATGCTTCCGGTACAGTTATCGAACCCGTCGTCCTTTTGGTTCTTACCATTAACATAAACTATTAAAAAAATTGAAATCGCTCCAGTAGTTTTCTTGTTTTCGTCAGTTTCGACGTCCGGCAGACAGACGGACATTTTCTTTTGCGTTTTTTGAATCTTTATGACCTAAAACGTCGAGAAATGCCAAAAAGTGGGGGTAAGATTTTCAGTTGTGACTTGTGATTGTAATACTTAGGTCTTTCAAACCGAAGTAGTTGGTTATAACTTATATAGAGTGACCATTCGTACTTAATCAGTACAGTACTAATTTTCTAGCTTCTGTACTGATAGACATATGCGGTGTATTGATAGACATATTTTACTGATTTCTAAAATTATGTTCTGAATGTACTGATTTTTAAGAAAATTGTTAAATTTTAATTTAAGTTCCAATTTATACGGAAATAAAACTACATATACGAGTCATCGTTTAGTATGACTGAACTTGTAATAAAAATGACTTGAAAAAAAATGCTTTTATTTTTAAATTGTGACAGTTACCCAAGGAAAATATACATCAAAATTCTAACCTTGTGTTTTCCCAAGCAATCGTGGCGGAAAGTTGTATTTTACAAACTACTGGTGATGGTCTCAACATAATTTCCTTAAAACTACTAAAAAAAGGAAAAACAGATTTCTCTAATTCGCTTTACACATATTTATCTTTCGACTTAGAAAAGACATAGGTTAGATGAGACTAAAGATATAGTACATACTAACTCTTAAAATTTTGTACTGATTTTGCTTAGAGAAAAAATGGTCACCCTAAACTTATATAAGCAAAACTTCATCTGTGCAATTTTAGAACGTTTTTATGGACGAAAAACAAAATATCAAAACTGCAACAATGCATGACAATATATGCAAAACCAAACACACTGCAAGTCTACCAAATATCATACTCATGTAATTACTACGAAATATCATAACAGAAAAATGCAATTATTACGAAGTATCATAATCAAAAAGTTCAACTCTTTACATTTTTTTCATGTTACGCAGTTATAAAGCTATGACGTACTAAAATGTAACAAAAACTTTTGTTTGGTTCAAAGGTTTTTGTTGGAGGTTTAAAGTGTTTTGCTCCCACTGTAGAGGTTTATATTTTATAGTTACAGATACAAATATTTCCAAATATTCTAGTTTTCTACATTTTCTACAGTGGTGTGGCCACTTCGTTTTAAGGAACATAGTTCCACTACAAAACTCCGTGTAATTTTAACACGTCCTCTCAAACTTCATCCGGATTGTCACTAAATAACTGTTTGATGGTTGGACCGTGCAACATGATCTAATTTCCGTGTTGATTTGCTTCCGAAAGCACATTGTAGGCTTTTATGATATTGCAATCATGCTTCAAACGATTTACAGAGTTTTAATCTAACAGCTGTAACCTATGGTACAGCTAGTGCTCCATTTTTGGCATTCGAACCATCAACCAACTAGCAATTGAAGAATCGACACATTTTCTGCCACTGGAGGAGTGACTACGACTGATTTTTAAGTGGTGCTCCAACTGAAAACGAAGCCTTAATTTTAAAGACCCAACTCATAGAAGTTTTGACTTCGACTATGAAACGACGAATACTGTAACGATGAATATGCGCTCCTGTTATTTTAACCGCAAAACTATTCATGCAAACGATTTGGATACTCAATGAAATCAGATGGGTCAGGGATGATCATATGCCGCAGAATATCACCTGAAAATGGTGTTCCTTAAAAGTGAACTCCGTTTTTTAGTACAAACATTTATGCCCAAGTGAATATTGTGTACCACACTAATCGTTTAGAGGCGCACGGTTTTAGCGACGCATCTAAAAAGAAGTATGACTGTTGTGCTCTCTATATACCAGGGTGATTAATAGTTCCAATAAATACACACAAGATTGATGTGTTCCAAGTTACGAATGGTTCCCTTTTAAAAAATTACGAGTGGTTCCCTTTAAACAGCCATTTCAAGCTGTTTTTCTTTAGGCCAACACCGAAATTTCACTGTATCGCATCAAATCACAACTCTATCGTTTCAACTCATTCGTTTGAACTGAATTGTCAAGATATAATAACTGACCTCACATATACTAATTGGCATTATGTTCAGTCTCCTAAAAATCCCGTTGACTGCCTATTGAAGGGTTTAACTCCGTTCCAACTGTTGAATATGATTCTATGGTGGAATGGTCCCGATTTTCTGCTAAGGGAATCAAATGAATGGCCACATCAACCTCAGGGTTTTTGTGCCGATCATTCTGACTTTGAGATCCGCAAGTCTATCTTTCCGGTTCTCATTCAAGTTAATCCAATTGAACACCCAATTTTGTCTCGCTATCATTCTTTTGTGACTTTAGCACGTGTCGCTACATTCATACTGCGATTTACTGAAAATGCTCGATCTCATGTTATACGGTCTGAACAACATGATCTGTGGCAAGATGTTGTAACATCACTTTTGACGATTCCATCGTATTTTACGCTAATCGGTATGCTGTAACACAAAACGACTGTCGATTATCGTATTTACGACAGTCGGTTTGTGTTACAGCATATCGATTAGCGTAAAATACGATAGAATCGTCAAAAGTGATGTTACAACATCTTGCCACTGGAAATTTAATCTGTCGAATTTGATCACAAATTAATCGTATTTAATCAGGTTAATCCAACAAAGATCTTAGCAAGATCTCTCAGCAAGACGTCATCCTTGTCGACCCGAAGTCCATTACGATCCCTTTCTGTAAAATTGGATGTCAATAGTGTTATATGAGTGGGAGGTCGGTTACATAAGGCCGAATGAAGTGAAGAGCGAAAACATCCAATTCTTCTCCCTCGAAATCACATCTTGAGTACATTAATTGTTCGGTTTGATTGAACATGTGAGGCTAGTAAACATGGGATCCCAAGCGCTATTGAACAACTTTCGATTAAAGAACTGGTTGATTGAAGGTCGTCTGTGCAGGAAAATTGTCAATCAATAAGCTATATGTCATGTAAGACCACTAATCCGTCATCAATTTATAGGTGACCTACAGTCGGATCACGTGACTATGACAAATAGACTGATCCTCGTAGCTGGATTCGATTTTTGTATAGTTCATTTCTTTTAGATTAATCTTCTATGTCCAAGCTAGTAAGTAAAACGTATATATGTCTGTTTGTTTGCTTACCTCCCAAGAGGGTTAACCTGGAGATTGTAATGAATTCCACTACTGAATCATTTCTGAAATGTTTGGGCCCGTTTGTCGGTCAACGAAGTATTTGTACAATAATCTATTCGGACAATACCACTTATTTGGTCGGTGCACGGTCAGAGCTCGTTGACTAAAGTAACCTGCTTAAGTCTTAATCATTTAAGATAATTTTGTTCAAATAAATAAGTTCAAAAATATCGTATAAATCTTTGGATCGCTGGTCGTTAAAGTTTTTGTACAAGTACGAAAAATGTGGCTTTAGCAGACGAATCGTAATGTTTCCGGACGAGGCGCTAGCTGAGTCCGTAATATGAATATGAGTCTGCTAAAGCCATTTGCGTACGTGTTGCATACAACGTTTTTTAGTATTATCTCTTAGGATTTTTTTTCTAATTTATTGCTTAATTTGTATTCTTGCTTACCTAAAAATTTGATTTTTGAACAAAACTTATCAAAACAATTGCGATTATAATTTTTGAAAATAATTATAATATAAAATGAAAACAAATTTTGAATCAGCTAAAGTGTTGTCATAACGACTTTAAGTACTAGGCCGCTAAAATACAATTTTGCGGACTCTAAACAGTTCTAAAAGTAATCATTTTTTGGAGCTAATACTAAAATAGTACATTATGATGCTAGGACGTAAAGCTAAAGATTTTGGACGGATGTGGAGTTTCCCACATTAAGTCCAAAATAGCTGACGTCCGTGCATCATATACTATTTTTTATTTGCCGCAAGCAATATATTTTTAGAAAATTTGTTTATTCTAAATTAAAATTATAAATTTTCATAAATTTTAAAATAAAAATATGTGGAACAAGTAACCTTTGACAAAATATGTATTATTTTTTCCAAATTATTGTGTAGCTATGACAACAAATGATAACAACTTTTTTAATTGGATAATGAAATTTTGAATTTGAGGGTTGCTTTGATAAAAATTTTTATTTTCCATAGAATTTAAACAAATACAAATGCTTTTTACTTTTTTGGACGTAGCTATGACAACATAATAAATAGTTGAAAAGTGATACTTTAAAGCCGCAAATCACAGTAATAAAGTAACACTTTAATATGTAGGCGAATAAAAAATATATTATAGTTGTATTTTAAAGCTTTTTACTTTTTTTAGGTAAATATCACTCTTGTGAATTCTTATTTCTTATATATTGTAAATTTTGAAATTATATTTTATTTTATTTTGCACAGCTAACAATATGGATGGGCGAACAGCTCCCCGTGCCCTTGGCTTTTTGGTGATCTTTGGGAATCTGCAATAAAAATCACTAAACATTGTCTGAAAGGAGTTTTCGAAATATCAATATTGACAGCTGAAGGCATGTTTAAATTTGCGTCATCTAATTGTCACTAACGACCCTTCAGACCTATCAGCTTTATCTCCAGGACATTTCCTTATAGGAACACAACTCACCACAAATCCTGAGCCTTCTTTGCTGGATTTACGCAGCAACAGATTGTCTAGGTTTCAAGCAATTCAACAGTCACTTTAACACTTTTGAGATCGATGGTATATGGAGTATTTGTTAGAACTTCAACATATTGTTACGTTTTTTCAAACTTCCTTCGAATCGGCCTAACTCACAATTCGATAAACGCAATTCCCAATCTCTTTCTGAGTTCCATCACTGATTAGTAAGCAAACACACCCGGTTTTATTAAGTATTAAGTATTATTCCTTATTTGTTCCACAACGACAGGAAACAATACAGCAAACAATATTCCTAACTAGAATATTCTTTCAACACCTTCAGAAACTCCAACGGTTGATTGTAGAAATTTCCAGTAACACAACGTTCAAAATAATACACAAAATATTTCTACTCAATAACACTGAAAACTTTATTCACAAAAACTAATTTAAAAATTACTTTTATAATCTTGACTTTACCGTCACACGTTTAAAATAAAACTAAACTAGTCTTGCAAGACATCCCTCCTTATATACGATTCTGCATAATCTCGATCATTCGAGGTCACTTTTTAGAAACCTTAAGAAGACACTAGAATATTCGATTATTTTACGTTATGATAATTTGATTCATAAAGTAATTTTATGTTGACCCAAGTTCTAAGAATACAACAACAACACTATTCTTTTCATTAATTTGTTGTTGTGTTTTGTTATGATTTTTCTGTAACCGTAACAATATAATAAAAATGGACTCAACTTCCATTAAAGTTAGAACATTGGTTCTCATTCACGAGAATAACACTTCTGCTCTTAAATGGCCCCTCTGCAGAATCGATGCCTTACATCCAGACAGCCAACTCTGAATCAAGATGGGCTGTCAATCGTTTCAACATTTTGCCAATAAACGAAAGTGATTAAATCGAACAAATATTGCCAATGCAAACCAGCTATTGCCAATGCAGTTCAACTGTTTGGTTACCAACCAAACTACTTTAATAGTTTTTTGTTTCTTTTTTCCTACATTTGTTCTCCTTCTAATTTGCCCTTATTTTTAAGTTTTCTTTTATTAAAATTAATAATAATTTAAGAACTGAGGATGACGTAAGTCGAAATCGATATTCTATAAAATAAAAAATAAAATTCAAATTGTTACTATAAGGGAGTTTATATTATTATTAATAAAATAAAAAATTTAAAATAAACAGTAAAAAGTATATTTTTAAATATTGCATTTTAATTCAAAAGTGACAAAAGCCACAAACAGTGAATAATATGGAAATATAACACATTATCTTTTATTTTTGTTCTATTATATGTGTTGAAGGGTAGCGAAAATCCGAAATTCGACGTCCACGCCGTGCTGCCTGTGTAATGCTGACAGAATTAGGTTGGTGTATCGGAGACAAGCAGAGTAAAACCTGCTTAGCTAATGATGGTACATCACGGTGAATTTGCGCCGTAAAACCAATGCGACTCAAGCGTCTATTCTCCATGTTAGGGGCAGCATGAAGCGGGCGTCTGTCTTGGATCAAGCGGCTCGCTATATAAACGTGTAAAAAGGTTGTTTCTGGTAACCTTAAGATGCAAAACAGACCCATTCACGACAATTTGGGTTGGGCCTAAGGTTAACAACCTAGCCCCGGAAAAAATTATTTGTTAAATTTGGAAATTGAATCTTAGTCTAGAAACAGAGGCTGAAAGGTTTGGGATGGATATCATAGCTCTGCAAGAAATTAGACAGCCAATAATCGGAAAACAAGATTTGGATAGTTACTGATTAAACTGTAGTGGTCATCCTTCTCGGTGAGAATTTGGAACTGGCTTTCTTGTTGGTGCACGCATACAAGAAGCCATGATGAAATTCATCCCGGTCAGTAAGAGGATTTGCTACCTACGTGTACGTGGTACATATAACAATATTTCTCTTATTGGCCTGCATGTACCTACTGAAGCTAAAACCGTCGACGAGAAGGATACTTTCTACATAGAACTGGAAGAGGTTATGAAACAAACACCAACACGCGACTTCATTGTGGTTCTTGGTGACTTTAATGGGCAGCTTGGAAGAGATATCTCTTATGGAAATGTGGTGGGCTGAAACAGTGTGTATTTGAATTTGAATGATAATGGTGAGAGAATGACTGAGTTTGCATTATTTAATAATTTGAGAATTGCCAGTACTTTCTTTCCGCATCGATCGATGCATAAACAAACTTGGGTTTCACCGAATGGAAACACTCGAAATCAAATTGATCCCGTGCTTGTTACAGCACGTTTCTTTTCGAGTATGCTGGATTTGCGATCCCTTAGAGGTGCATACATTGGAAGTGATCACTTTCTTGTATGTGCTAAAATAAGGTTCCACTTCCCAAATCCAAGCATTCCGAAATTCAATCAATGGAAACGTTTTAACATCTCAAGTCATCACTAAAGAATGCTGAAACGAAAGAGAGATATCAAAACCATATTGCCGAAATATTGGAGACAACAGAAACCATTAATGGAGACGTCGATAAATCATGGTATTTGCTCAAATATGCTGTTTTAAGCGCTGCTAAGGGAATACTTGGACGACCACAAAACCACTCCCAGAAGCCATGGATTGATCAAGCATGTCTTGACGCTATTCAATACAAAAGAGATTGCTATCTGAAGTGGCTATAAGGATGCAACACCAGGTCCACGAAGGAAAACTATAAATTGGCAAGACAAGCCGTTACAAAGCTATGTAGACGAATGAAGCGAAAATGGTGGAAGAGAAAGTGTGAGGAGATTGAAAGCTTCAATAAGGAACATCAACTGCGTAACTTCTTTCAATAGGTTAAAACCTTAAAGAAGGGCCTTCAAACTAGATCGACTGCTATTCAAAACGAAGATGGGGAGCTACAAGTAGACCTTAAAAATACTTTAGATACTTGGGCCGCTTATTTTGAAAATCTCCTCATCTTAAGTGACCAGCAACAAGTTGGGTGACGAGCAAAGCTTATTCGTGCGTCAAAGGTACATGTAGACGATATAACCGGCAGGCTGGGATTAAAGATGCTGGGTGATTGACATAGCCTCCGAACATCGAAAGACAAGAGATTGTCCATGAAATTAAAGTTAAATGGGACATTGAAGCGTCTACAGCTAAGTCTTTCACCCAACTGAATATCTGAAAATAACCCGCCGGAAATATAACAAATATCGGGATACGTTTTTGTGTAGCCACAGGCAGTCATTCCACGACTTTTGCTCAGACTGGGGTGGGGTTTGGCTACACGCATCTCGATGTATGGGACTGCCATACTTAAAATAATAATACAGAACCATGACGGTCAAAAGAAACACAAGTGGGAACGCAATTCATTTTAAATAGACAGGTACACGAAGGGAGAAATGGGGAGGGAACCCAGAGGTTTGTCGAACCTCATCTCACACCACAAGGATTTGAAATTAACACATATTTAATTTATACTTAACACCACAAAAATAAATAAAAAACCCATACCTTCAGACAGCTATGCACCGATATTCCAATATGAATCTTGCAACCAACTGGCTACTCTGGAGGCTTCAGACAGCATCGATATACTTATTAAGACCTTGCTGCAAATCAACTGGTTACTCTGGTGGCTTCTTGGTTAATTGAAACACAGGAATCAATGTTGTTTAATTTCCACAATTTAATTTTTATTTATCCTTTTCAAACAGTCGAGCACATTAACTATAGTAGTATATAGTATACTCATATCGTATTAATTATACAATTACGTATCTTAGCTTTAACAGTTTTAGTTTTATACCCTTAACCACTAACTTTTTTATTTTAAAATTGTTTTCTTTTAGGTGTTTTTTTTCTTATTATATTATTTCTTTAATTACAATTTACAACATACTTTTATTGTCAAATTCTTTCATTTATTTTTCTTAAATTGAATAGGACAATTTATCTGCACAAAACACAATGCATACACTACACCACCAAAACAAAACAAACCTTACAAAACTACAAAACCACAACCAAAACCGATATGTACTACAAACTATACTCGATACCGATAAATACTTAAAAAAATAATGGAATTTAAATGGGACATATGCCCACTTCAAAATTCCAGACTCGACTCTCCGATTAAACCAATAAATTTTTATTCCATTAGTAAAAAAGAATTGTTTTAAAAATTTTTGCCAATTAATTAAAACAAATATAATAAAATTTGTAATTTGATTGGTTTTCAAATTACAATCAAATAAAATTCAATTTACTTACACACCAAGGTTAATGAAACTTAATATCGACACATTAATTAGTTTAACGTAATTCATGTGTCGTCAATTAGTTCATTTACCTTAGTTTTGTGTAAATAAATTGCAATGTAATACAATGCAAATATTTCCATCAAATTTTATTGTTTGTAAAATATCAACCAATTTTTATTAAACAAATAGATTTGAGATAAATTTTGAAGACGGTTTTTTTTTTAATTTTGAAATGAAATCCAATTAAGAGAGTGGGGAAATGTGACGAATGGAAAGAAGATGGATAGGAAAGATTTTCCATCCGGCACAACGAACCAACCAAAGAGGAGTTCGAAGCAGCGCTGTCAAAATTAAAACGCAATAAAGCACCTGGTATGGACGATATAACATCCGGAATGATTGTACATGGTGGTGAAACTTCATCCTTAAGATTGTTTGAGCTTGTTCAAATGATCTGGAGGACTGAAACCATGTCACAGGACTGGAACTCAGCTATGGTGATACCAATCCATAAAAAAGGTAGTCGCCTACAATGTGCAAACTACAGAGGAATCGCTCTCCTCTGCACAGCATATAAGATCTTTTCCTACATTTTGCTATCCAAAACCAATCATTTTGCTGAACAACTGTTTGGAGAATATCAGTGTGGTTGTCGGCGGGGCCGAGGTACCACGATGCACTTTTCTCGATACAGATGATTTTGGAAAAGTGCCGAGAGTTCAACATACCTGTGCACTAGCTCTTCTTTGATTTCAGGTAGGCCTACAACTCTCTCGAACGAAAAACTCTATGGTCTGCTCTGGTGTCAATAGGAATCCATGGTAAACTGGTATCATTATGCAAAATGACAGCACAGAACTAGGGTTTCTCATTTCCCGTAGAAATTCAAATCCCGGGAAGCCGGGACAAAAAATGTTAAATTCCCGGGATCCCGGGAAATCCCGGGAAATGCTAAAAGCTAGATTTTTCTAATTAGGTGGTAGAAAAATGTGTAAAATTAAAACAGCACAAAAAATGTGCTATTGATTTTTAAATTTCTATTATTTTTAATTAGAAAAACTTCAAAAATTAAATATAAAATAACACATAAAAACAAAACAAAAATAAACTCATAATACTAATTTTTAAATAGTTTTTCAAAAAACTAGGTTGTCAATGGCGCCATCACTCAATTTTGTCCGAATTTTCGTGACGAAACGTCCTGCCACAGAAAAAGCTCTTTCCGATTCAATTGATGTCGGTGTGATAGTCATTAGTGAATTATATAATCTAAATTATTTCTACTCTGCTTAGTTGCTTCAAAAATTACCAATTCTTTTGTGATGTTTTTAACGTCATATGATACATGTTCTGTGATACAATCAAACCAAAATCACAATAACAACGGTACTTCTCAGCACCATAAGACAAAACATATTGGACCCTCAGTCCGTATTTTGCAATTGAACATTGAAAGCATTAGCAAATCAAAAACTGAACGTTTAGAAAGAGTATTAAAGTTATTATTTCGATATCAACGTTGTAATTCTGGCTGGAAACGCATGCAACAGATGAAGATCAACTTACCTCTATAGGAAAAATTGTTGGTTATAAACTAATTAGTGTTATTTACCATCAAACGTATGGATCTGGAACGTATATTAAGTCAGAAATCAGGAACTGCACCCATATACTTACACCAGACGGACAACGATATACATCTTATTCTTGTTGATATATCGATCACGAAAATTGTTAACGTAAACATGCCCCTAAATACAGCGTGGCCAGTTGATACTCTACCATTATTTCACCACCCAGCAATATAGGTTGGTGACTTTAATAGTCAACCACAATCAGTGGTCCTACTCAAATAAGAATCCCAATGGCATACAACTAACTGACGGGACCAGCCGACAACATGTTCCTGGTATATGATACGAAAGACATGAAAACTTTTAGATCTGCTAGATGGCCAAGTTATTACAATCCCGACCTCTGTTTTTCCACAAAATACGAACAAAGTAACACTATTGCAATATCTAGGGCTGTCCTACCAGGTTTGCCACGCTCTCAACATCGTTCTGTAATTTTTGAGGTAGGTATCCAAATCCCACAAGTAAACTCTACTCCTCAAGCTAGATGCAATTTTATCAAAACTGGCTGGACTAAATATGGGTCGGAGTTGGATGCAGTGATTCACTAGATCCAACCCATTCCTAAAAATTACTATAGGTTCGTAGGAACCATAATTTTAACTGCAAAGAAATGCATCCCAAGAGACTTCCGGTGAAGAATACATTCCTGGTTGGAGTAGAGAGCGATATATTTATTATTTGAGGAGCACCTTAGTAGTGGTGAGGCAGGCGTGGTTGATGACTTAATATACTCACTGGACACCGCGAGGAAACAAAAGTGGATTAACGCTGTTGAAAATATTGATTTTTCCCATTCTATTTGGGCAGCTTTGAATGTGCTTCGGAAGCTGGATGGCTCAAACTCAGTTACTCGTGCTACCAATGAAATAAATCCAGACGACATTGTAAATCATATTGTAAACATGTTTCGTTCCTCTATTAATCGCCTTCATAAGAGAACCATTAAACATAAATTACGAGAAATGAAGGGAAAGTTTTAGGTAGATTTCTCAGAAAAATCTACCTATTTTAAGTTTTATTGGTTTTGATTTGTTGTATTCATATGTGTCAAAAAAACCATACAAAAAATCATGACACCATATGTGTCAAAAAACATTTTCCTAATTTTGAATTACTACAGAGGGGAAAAGAATTCAAAACTACTCGATTTTCAAGTGAGAAAATTTTTAATATCTTTGAAAAAAGTAAAAAAATATGTTAATAAAAATTTGCGGGATACCCGGGATCCCGGGATGAAATCCCGGGAAAACGGGATGAAAATTTACCCCCGGGATCCCGGGGAAAACGGGATCCCGGGATCCCGTTTGAGAAACCCTACACAGAACTCTCAATGCTGTGTACAAGTAGAGAACGAAATATCAAAGTTTTTTACTCCGGTTTAACACAAGTTGGTGCTATCTCTCCTATACTTTTTAATCTAGCCTTGGAATATGTGTGCCGTCAAAAGAAACTACCGACTAACAACAATATCTTGTCAATAAACTCAGTACAGCAGCCAAATTCTGTAACTGTGTAACTGTGAAGCGGTGAAGTGATAAAAATTTCTTCGTTTCTTTTCATTAAAAAACTTATCACTTCACCGCTTCACAATTACAGAATTTGGCTGCAGATGATCGCATACGCTGATGATGTTGTCACCCTCGGCCGAAGTGAAGCTGTTATGAGTGAGACTTTCAAGTCGCTTGAGAATGGTGCTAAAAAAATTGGTCTTCATATTAACTACAGTAAAACCAAGCATATGAATGTTTCCAGAGAGGCTGAGAAGAAAGATTTGATGTGCGGCGATGAACGAATTGAGGGAGTTGAATCTTTTAAATATTTGGGATCAATGCTTGACTCAAACAACAGCATACCTCCAGATATTAAAGCTCGAATTGCTGCAGGTAATCGAACTTTCTACTCAATTAAGTCTTGGATCACCGTATGTATCAACTAAAACCAAGCTCAAGTTATACAAGACATTCATTAGACCGGTTGTGATGTATGGGTCAAAAACGTGGACCCTTACTCAAAATGACGAATCGCATTTAGCTGTATTTGAGCGTAAGATCCTACGCTACATTTTTGGTCCACTTAAGACAGACGATGGAGAGTATAGAACCCGATATAACTTTGAGATCAGAGACCTTCTTGACGTTACTGATATAATAGGTTGTATCCGTTCTAATAGGATTGCTGGGTTTTGGCATGTTCTACGAGCCGATTCACAGTCTGGAATGATTAAGAAAATGTACGTTAGTACCTCAGGGAGTGGGCGACCGCGAGGTAGACCACGACTACAATGGGAGACTGACACTGACGTAATAAATGACCTTAAAAAAATCGGCTGCCATGGTAATTATGTCGCTGTTGCGAATGACCGTGGTGAATATTCAAAGCTGATTAGTCTGGCAACGCTCCTACATGGAGCATGAACGCCGTTAAAAGAAAATAAAAAAAAATATGTTTTGAAATCAAGTCATTATTATTCTTTATTTCCAACAGGGGCGCACACAGACAAAGTTTTAGGGGGGAGGGGGGGGATCCAACGAATTTTTTTTTAATAAAAAGTGCTGTGTAGGAATTACAACTACACACATAGATACCTTTTAAGACCTAGGCCCAACAACAACATGCGTGTTGAGGTGTTGATGAACGCTTTTCAAACCTTTGTGGATTGTACGCCCCCGGGATTGTTGATTCGGACTAAGCATTTCATTTGTACGATATAGATCGGTGTGTTAAGATCGGTTGTTGATCTTTTGTTTCAAAAAACGTATTGGTTGTCAGATTTGTCTTCCAAAAATTTTATATGTGTGCATCAGTGATGCTAGACTTTAAAAAATAAATTTCCCGTTGCTGTATCAAAACTTACTTATTTTTACCGCTTCATTTTCTGAAATGATACGAAATAATGATACAAAACATCACAATTTTTTAATATGTTCAAAATGCATCGATACATGGAGAGGAGCCGTCTTGTAGTTACAGGTGATTTTATTTTTCGTGTCATAGTGTGAAAATATTCCTGAAACTCAGGAATATGTTATTGTTTTTGGGATTTTCAAAACGTTTGTTTCTATTTCCCTAAGAAATATCAGAACATCAACATCTGAAGGCTGAAATTTCATCTATTTTACTATAGTATACAGTAAAATAGATGAAATTTCAGCGTTCAGATGTTGACGATGAATGGCAGATTCATTTAAACAAAATTATTGAGTAATCAACATCTTTCTGGAAGCATAGTAAAAAAAGTGTTGTTGCGATCATTTTGAATAAGTTTAAAATTTAAAACGCTTCTACAATTAATTTTGAAAAAGCCCGCACTTGCCAAGTTTTTGCCCGCTTTCCTGTTTTAAATGAAATATCCCATAAACGAAAAAATAAATCACCCGATCTGGCATTACTGCTGTGTATTAATATAATGCTCATATATTTTAGATAGAACTGAGAGCAAGGGTATTGCGGTCTATATTTTGAAATATGAAATTTTGTTTCGTTTTGAGGATGGGCTGGACATTGGCTAAATTCCAGCACGAAAGAGAAATATCAGATCTATAGAATTTGTAGAAAATGTTGGTAAGAGAAGGTGCAAGTTCTTTTGAAAATGTTGTCAGAATAATAGGAGGAATGATGTTCAGACTGTTCTGACTGATGTTCAAATAAAGATCTTTCATATTAACTCCTGAAGACTGGATTTTTGGTTTTTCTTTGGGAATTTCTAAAACAGTCGAAATCACAGCACAGCGTTCCGCGAACAATGTGGTTTTTTTTTCGCTGGGTCAGTGACGATTAAATCATGGTCAATAATAGGAAAAAAAAATGAGTTGGTACCAGACTTTAAAGAATTAATGGCACTGTAAAAATTTTTGTTAGAAATGGACTTGGTAGAAAGTTTTGTCAGTTTCCTGACATTCCCGGTCAAATTAGTAAATTACTTTATTTGATTTTGATAAATGATCTTTTGTTGGTACAATTTAAAGTATCAGAACCTTTAGGTGGTTCAGACCATAATTTGATTTCCACTCATTTAAATTTACAAGTTCCTATACAGTTTCAATCTAATCATCATAGTCTTATTTGGGTTGCAGATTGGCAGGGACTTAGAGATATATGTTTAATTCAAACATTTCTGCTTCTAATTTTTCAGAAATAATACACGTGGTTATGCGCAGGTTTATTCCGATAGATGGTTCTGAAGGCTGATCTTTAGGTTTCAGGTAAATGTTAAGAAGCAATAAAATTTAAAATAAATGCTCTTTAAAAAATGACCAGTATACAGCCAATTCCAAAATAGTTGCTAGCACGAATTCAACAAATTACAAACCCATATCAATCTTCTCGGTTGTTGCTAACATATTTGAGAAGTTCATTAATTTTAATATTATGTGCTTCTTAAGTCGTCAGAAATACTTAATGAAAGACAATACGGTTTCCGTAAAGCAAGAGTGACGGAAAATTTACTTTCTTTATCGCACATATCTGGAACAGTTGGTTGAAAACCTTGGTGAGACTTTCATTGCTGCTCAGCAATTCAAATCTTACTAATGATCTTGATTTTTTGTATGTTGCTGATTTAAAGGTACACAAATACACTATGGATGAACGCGTGTGTCTTCCTAAATCAAATCAATTTTACCTGAACAGAGTACCAATAGCAGCCCGTCTTTTTAAGGTTCGGGTGACAAGATGGAGCTTTTCAATGAAATTTTTTAACAGAATCTAGCATCTCTGGAATACCTTGCTGACGTGGGTCTTCCTTGATAATTGTAATCCACAAAACTTTGAAAATAGCGTTCAAAAAATCCTCAAAGAGAATTAATCAAAAGAGAGTAACTTTAGATACCTAGTTAGCATCGTATCTTACGATATTCAGAGATGTTAATCTATAATTTCTTATGGTTAACACTAAATAATGTCTAGCTTTAAAAAACAATACTGAAAAATTATCGGTTAGGGGGATCCGGACCACCCCCCCCCCCCCTTGTGTGCTCCACTAGCAAGCTTTTTTTATCAATTGAATTTTAAATTATTGGTTCTCACAAACTGTCGCTTCCGTTTTTCTCAGCTTGGAGATGAACAAACAAACAAACATACATACGTCACGGTCAACCACATAACCCTCCTTTTTACATCAGCATAGTCGAGTAAAATACAAGGGCATGGCATGACGACCGTGTTTTAATATAATCGCAAAAAAAGATCAATCTTTTCCAGCAATTAATTATGCGCAACTATTTCGCTTTAATCAGGTTCGGTCTTTTGATGTAAATTTATTTTTTTTTTTGTTCAACTTTATTTGGACTGTTTTTTAAAATAAAAACTTATGACCATACATATTATTTAACAATCTTTAAAAATAAATTATTCTTACAAAAAGAAAAAAATTGAAAATTGCAATTATAACTAACTAACTAATAACAATTATAACTAACTAACTAACTAATTGAAAAAAATAAGTACATTATTTTTTTCAATTAACATATTTAACATTTTAATTAATTTTAAATTTTGACTAAAACCTAACAAATTTGTATTAACTGGTAAACTATTTATATAATGATACTTAATAATTTTTTTATAAAAATTCGTAACATTTGCAAAATGTTTTCTACATCCTAATATGACATGATTAATATCAGCTACTTCACCACATTCACATGAATTGCTTTCTATTATATTTAATTTATTTAAATGATAAGGCACCGAACAGTGACCAGATCTTAATCTAACAATATTACTAATATCTCTCCTAGACATCTCTCCAGGAAACCAAATACTTTTTGAAATGTTTGGTTGATACGAAAAGTATTCTTTACCCGTATTTCTACATTTTTCTATAAAATATCTTTGCCATTCATTAAATTTTTTTTCTCGTTCTTCATAAATAATATCATAATCTGTTTGAAGTGTATCAATATTTGAACTACTATCATGTGTAGCTAATTTAGCTAATTTGTCAGCTTTTTCATTACCCAAAATCCCTTTATGAGCTGGAATCCAGTGATTTTATACATTATTTTTATTCTTTATTAAATCTAAGTAGATTACTTTTATTTCAGTTACAATTTTTGAATTATTGTTCTTATAGTTATTATTTTTTAAAATATTAAGAAAACATTCTGAATCTGTCATCAAAGCTATATTCTTTTCTTTTACATCCCATACAAGGTTGTACAACTGGTCCAGTAATGGTCCATTACTGGCAGCCAGTAATGCAGCAATGGGCGAGTACTGGCAACCACGACTGGGCCATTAACATAATTTTTCTGGATGATAACTTCGGACAATAAATGGTTGCCATTCTTGGGCCAAATACTGGCAACCATGACTTAGCCGTTAAAAAAAATATACATTATTATCATATGTAAATTTAAATAAATTAAATACAAACTAATTTAAAATAAAATAAAAATGACGGAAAAAATTCAAAACTCTCCATACAACACCGCCCTGACTCCGCCATTAAAAAAAATATAAAATAATATTTTTTATACATAAATTTAAATAAATTATTTACAAAAAATAAAATAGAAATGAAAATAAATTAAAACATATACCAACCTTTTCTTTATTACCATAGTCTTTCAAACGAAGAGGCGATAACTAAACTATATGTGAAATTTTTCAAACTATGTATCTCTAAAAGGGATAATGCTCTAGTGAAATTTAAAAAAAATGACAGATCGGCAAATTCATGGCTACAGTACTGGCCCAATAACAATAGCCAAGTAATATTTGCCATTCATGGGCCAGTGCTTGGCCATTCAAAGGTAACAATATACTGGCTATTTTCTGTAAACCATAGATCGGCCGATGATTGGTTCTAGTATTGGCCCAGTAACAATAGCCAAGTACTGTTAACCATTAATGGACCAGTGCTTGGCCGTATGTCAATGTCTGGCAAAACCTACTTGGGATGCTAGATAGCCCTGAGAGCCTCTTTTATATGCTATCATTTCCGCATTGCATTAACTTGTAATAAAATCTATCATACCCTTAATTTCCATATCCTCTGGTTCGTTTATATAAACTGAATAACCAGATTTTTATTAACAGATGTAAATTTATTAACTGTTGGACCGACCGAATTTTCCAAAAAAATGCTCAGTAATACCCACGCGTAACAAAACTATTCTATAACTATAAACTTTGTAAAAACATTTGTAAAAAAATCTTTTTTACTCTGTTCGATGAAAAACATTGCTTTAAAAAACCATATCCAACAAATTATTTATATATCTTAATGTCTAAACTTTTTGATCCAGTGAACAACAGGCATTAGTTATACATCATTCAAAAATTTATATTTCTATGTCTAATTTTTCGCAAATCAATTTCAAGGTAACATTAAAAAATATCGAAAGCAAAACTAACTCAATGACATTCAAAATTATCTCTTCATAGATTTTCATTATTAAGTTTTTTTTCGTTAACCTTAATTTTACACAATACTCATAACATGTTTAATCTTCAAAAAAAAGCTTCAATAGCTTAAACTTTTCTTTTTTTGGAAAAAATACATTATAAAATTAAATTTTATCAATAATATTTATTTGAAATAATTTAGTTAAAGAGAAATGAGAAGAATAGATTTTAGTCTTCTGAATCTATTCCAACCTGTTTGAGATAATTTTCAAGTTCGGCAAGTTTCAGTCAAGTCAATAGATTTGGAGTAAAGATGTTGTATCTGTTTAAAATATCTAACCTACAATATACAGACAGATGACTTGTGTCATTCATTTTTGCCATATATGATTACCACGTCCAAATATCGTTCACATCCGTTACTTATTTTGTAAATTTTTCAGTTACAAAAATAAATAAAACTAAAACGATTCTAGCAAATTGTTGTCTTTCGTCTTTTGATAATTAAATCATTTTCCACGATAAAAAGGTGTTAGGGTAAGCAAAAAAAAATTGTTCTGGATTTTATTCTTAACAAACTCTTCGACTATCTTCAATGTTTTTTCTTTGGTTTTGTTTATAAATCATAAATAAATGCAGTTCAATTATAATTTTAATTTTATTAGTGTTGGTTTTCTTTGTGCTATGTGATTTGATTATTATGTATTTTGGAATAAAAAAAAGTGAGTAAAAATACTAAAGTGCAACAGATGATGTGCGAGAATTTATTCTCGAAAGATAATTCACCATTGTTATAATTGGTTATTTTTTCAATCAATTATTCCTGCAACTAATAAATATTTGTTATTATATTTATATACTGAGTTCATAAATTCATTTATCAGAAAATTTTAGATAATGAATAAGTTTGAATGTTTAAGTATGAAGGACAGGACAGAATGATACAATTATCCCAAGAGTACATATTATAAAGTTTCTAACACGAACGTTAGCGATTTTATTTTGATTTATAACAGCCACTTTAGCCCGTCCATCATCATAAAAATAAGTATATATATTATATAGAGAATGTTTTTAGGGTTCCGTTTTTTATACGGAACACTATTGGTGAGAGTACAACGTGTTTTTCACATTATTTCGATTATCTCGTGAACCATTAATCCGATGAACTTAAAATTTGAGGTGCTTATAAAACTAACCTATCCACACAAGATGGCAGGTTAAAAAATAAATAAAGTTGTGTTCGTTTGTTTTAAGGAGGTACGATGTAAAGCCTTTGAAAACATACATTTTTGATCGAGACGAGTAGGGTATCATATGAAAGGGCTTCATTTCAGCATTATTTAAAAATATATTTTGGAATTTTACACTTCACCATTTTTTGTATAATTTTGAAAAATGACGTTTTCGGGATGTTTTATTGCCCCGATTAACTCCGACCCTACTTCATCGAAAATCTTGAAATATATTTGGAATGATAAAAAATTTAGTAAGTTTTTAATGAAAAATATAGAAAAGTGGCAGACACTCAAAGGGGTGGGAATGTTAAGGGGTAAAAACATCATTTAAAACCAGGTCATGTAGGGTGTCATTTGAAAGAGCACTTGATTTTTGAAATATTGAAAATATTGAAATATTAATGAAATATTAATGAAATATTAATTATATTTCTGTGTGTTTATGGGATGGGTGTGGTGAGGGCAAAAAAAACTATTTTGGAACCAAACGAGTGGGGTGTCATTTGGAAGAACACTTAATTTAAGAAACATTGCAACATTTTTTAGAATTCTGCGATGCACAGTTTTTTAGTTATTGATGAAAAAAAGTGCTATTTTAAGTGTATGTATACCACCCTATATTTCGACGCTGATTTATTGAACAAATATTCCCAATTTAGACCATTAAAATACTGGTTAAATCTTTCTTTCGCTAACATAAACAGCTATGGATAAGATTTAACCTCAAGTAACATTTTTGATCAATGTAGATGTGATTGACATTTACTATTGACGTTTACGATTAAACATTTATTCTGTTATGCGTCCATAGTCTGGCGATATAAAGACTTTACAACATAACTTTATATCATTTATTTTTGATTTTGTGTTCTTTTACATTCACGGAACCCTTGGCGAGCGAATTTTATTCGCACTTGTCCGACTTTTTTTTATATGTGTGCTTTAACTGGCATATCTATTTGCTTTAACTAGCCTTTTAATTTTATTTATTTGCTTTAACTGCTCCTCAAGCCAACCACTGATATATATTCAAAAAGTTGCATAATGTATAAAAGGATTATATATGCTGTGCAGAGCAATGCGATCTATGTGGAATCATTCCGGATGTTTTATTGTGGAAGAAAACAGTTTTCAAAATATGTAGTGAAATTAATAAGGACCCATTTTATTGTTATAAGTATAAACTAACGAAAGAAAGTGTGAAAATGAAGTTCTTACTTAAATCAATCATTTGCCTCGTACCTTCCAACTATTATCTTTCGTTTCAAATTGATAAAGCTTTAGACAATTTGTTGTTTACCTGAAAATCTCAACAAACGACTAAACTAAACATAAAACTATTAGCATAACACCTGAACCAAACTAAAAATTTATTCATATAAAAAAATGGAATATTGCAAAAATATTTTTTTTCGCGATCATGAAAAGTGAAGGTTGAACGAGTTTTCAAGAATATGCTATAGATGTGCTATTATTAGTAAAAGTTTGTAATAGTATTTGTAAAGTTTAATGATCGATATTTGCAAATAAAAGAGAGAACACAATTAGAAAAAAGTAAGTTGAAACTCAGATTTTCTTCATATGTTTTCAACGTTTTGCTACATGTTTTTTTATTAAACGTTTTTTTTTTTCAAATTTATTAATTATAGTTTCTTGTGCATTGAAAATCTTAATCTTAATTTGAATGGTTTTTAACATGGTTGTTCCTTTACGCGTAATCTAAAATAGATACCAATTTCATGTAATCAATCAGTGGTTCTTAACCTTTTAGCAGTCGAGGCCCCTTAACATTTTAAAATATTTTCGTGGTCATCAGTTTTCACCCGAGTCGAACTTTAACTGTGCTTTAGAACCTAAAGATTCTATTATTTTTTGAATTTTTTGAATCAGAATGTATGTTCTTAGGAATAGCTCAAAGATTAAAATCTACCCTACGCTGCAGATGTGCGCGTTTGCTCTGGTATTGGTTACCACCAATCGATAGAGGATAGAGGAGTGAATTTTAAGAGGATAGAGGAGTAAATTTTAAGTATTTAATATTATATAGAGTTTTTTTTCGAAAAGTCAATATTTTTGAAGTTATTTGTGACTGAAACTGTCTGTTTTTCATAAAAAAAAATGTGATGCCTATGCTAACTTCACCGCAGCTCTGGCAACAAAATGTTCTGTATATATCCCCGGACCCCTCCCCCCCCGCCATTTTGTCCAATTTTTAAATGAATCCAGATCCCGAATTTTCTAGTGAATTTGCCAAAGTTTTATCAAGATTCTATGCAGGAATGTCACAAACCACCAAACCACCCATAAACATACACCAATTTTTTTATTGGCTGTTGAGATAGAGATAGTCCAAAACAAAAGAAAAAAAATTTGTGGTTTGTAAGATTTTTTTTCGATAGATTGCATTACTTCACACAATTCAAAATTGTGGTGAAGTGAAAAGTGAAAACTCAAAAAGTTTACATTTTCGAAAAAACCATCACAAACAAGACTATTAGTCCAAGAGCTAGTGAGCCCTTTGAGTAACGGTCGTTCTGTAAGGCTAGAATTTCTTCTAGTGATAAGTCATGAAATGTGAAGTACGGAAACCTCCACCTGGCAGGCATCAGCCGTGCACGTCATCATCCCCTATATGTTTGAAAGTGTAAAAAAAATTTAAAAAAAAACTTCCTCCTGTAAGCTTGAAATTTTTATATGATTTAGCTAATTTATTGTAGAGTACAAAAAAAAAATTGACAGGCGATTTTGACGAGCAAAAGTATCTGCCAGGTGAATCGAAAGGTGTCACAATCTGCCGGCCGGCCGCCACAACCGACGAAATCTAGAAAACCCCTGAACGGATTTCAAAAATTTTTGTTTCTAAAAATAAGTTTACTCAATGGAAAGAGCTGAAAGGACGATGTGTTCGATAACTGTACCGAAAGTGTGTCAAAAAATGGTCAAGTGTGTCAAAACAAAGAAATTAGCATATTTTTGGCTTAAAAAACGTTCATTTTAAGTGATTACGGATAGAAACATTGAATTTGAAGAAATCTTGGTGGTCGAGATTGGCATGAGAGACCAAAAGCTAGATTATTGCATTATAAGCTTGTCAAAAAAAATGTTGTCAAGTGTATCAAAAGAAAGATTTTTATTTATTTTTTTACCCAATTTTTGGAAAAAACTAAAATTAATCATTTGTTTGACATGCAATTTTATTATTATTATTGAGAATTATGGCATCATAAGTTTGTCAAAAAAATGTTGTCAAGTGTGTCAAAAGAAAGATTTTTATTTCTTTTTTTAGAAAATAATAATATTAGTTATTTGTATAAAATGAAATGTATAATAAACATGATATTAATATTTATTATTATTGAGAATTTTATTGCACTATAAGTTTGTCAAAAAAATATTGTTAAGTGTGTCAGAAAATTAGCTGTTTGTATTACGTAAATGTGGCATGGAAAATTTTAGAACTTGTTGTAGTTTTTGAAATATTTTATGAATTTTGAAAAAAGTTTGTATTTTTGATTTTGTAATAATTTTTGCAATGTTTTTAGAATTTTAAGAAAAAGTTTTAATTTTTGACATTGTTAAAATTTTTGCAATATTTGTAGAATTAAAAAAAAAAGAATTTGTGAAACGAAAAGAATTTTATTTATTTATTTATTTATTTATTTATTTACTTATTTACTGGCGAGGCCCTTGAATAAAATATACAAAAAATATTCATACAAAATGTTTATAATAGAAAAAAAGTCGGACAAGTGCGAATAAAATTCGCTCGCCAAGGGTTCCGTGAATGACATAAAGTTATGTTGTAAAGTCTTTATATCGCCAGACTATGGACGCATAACAGAATAAATGTTTAATCGTAAACGTCAATAGTAAATGTCAATCACATCTACATTGATCAAAAATGTTACTTGAAGTTAAATCTTATCCATAGCTGTTTAGCTGTTAGCTAAAGAAAGATTTAACCAGTATTTCAATGGTCTAAATTGGGAATATTTGTTCTATAAATTAGCGTCGAAATATAGGGTGGTATACATACACTTAAAATAGCACTTTTTTCATCAATAACTAAAAAACTGTGCATCGCAGAATTCTAAAAAATGTTGCAATGTTTCTTAAATTAAGTGTTCTTCCAAATGACACCCCACTCGTTTGGTTCCAAAAAAGTTTTTTTTTACCCTCCCCACACCCATCCCCTAAACACACAGAAATATAATTATTTGAGAGTTCGCTATAATTTTCGTTCAAAATATAGCAAACTTCCTGTCTTGATGAATTTTTTTAATTTTTTCGGTCTATCAGTGTCGAAACGTAGGGGGAAGAACGGTCTGGAATTTACACATTTTTTAGAATAACTCAAAAACTGTGTACCGCAAAATTCTAAAAATAATTGCAATGTTTTGGAAATTTGGTGTTCTTTCAAATGATAGCCCACTCGCTTGGGTCAAAAAAAGTTTTTTTTACCCTCCTTACACCCTTCCTCTAAACACACAGAAATATAATTATTTGAGAGTTCGCTATAATTTTCGTTCAAAATATAGCAAATTTCCTGTATTTATGAATTTTTTCAATTTTTTCTGTCAATCAGTGTCGAAACGTAGGGGGGGGGAACGGTCTGGAATTTGCACATTTTTTAGAATAACTCAAAAACGGTGTACCGGAAAATTCTAAAAAAATTGCAATGTTTTGGAAATTTAGTTTTCTTTTAAATGATACCCCACTCGCTTGGGTCAAAAAAGGTTTTTTTTTACCCTCCTTACACCCTTCCCCTAAACACACAGAAATATAATTATTTGAGAGTTCGCTATAATTTTCGTTCAAAATATAGCAAATTTCCTGTCTCTATGAATTTTTTCAATTTTTTCTGTCAATCAGTGTCGAAACGTAGGGGGGGGGGGGGGGAACGGTCTGGAATTTGAACATTTTTTAGAATAACTCAAAAACTGTGTAACACAAAATTCTAAAAAAAATTGCAAAGTTTCTGAAATTTGGTCCTCTTTCAAATGACACCCCACTCGCTTGGGTCAAAAACATTTTTTTTCACCCTTCCCCACCCCAATCCCTTAAAAACACAAAAATATAATTATTTGAGAGTTTGCTATATTTTTCGTTCAGAGTTTATCAAACTTCCTGTCTCTGTGAATTTTTTCAAATTTTTCTGTTAATTAGGCTCGAAATGCAAGGGGGGGACCAACTTTTTGTGTCACTTTATTGATAATAATTCAAAAACTATGCATTGCAAAATTATAAAAAAAATTACAATATTTCTAAAATCAAGTGTTCTTTCAAATGACACCCCACATGACCTGGTTTTAAATAATGTTTTTACCCCTTAACATTCGCACCCCTTTAATAAATATAGTTATGAGTGTCTGCCACTTTTCTATATTTTTCATTAAAAGCCTACTCAAATTTCTATCATTCCAAATATATTTCAAGATTTTCGATGAAGTAGGGTCGGAGTTAATCGGGGCAATAAAACATCCCGAAAACGTCATTTTTCAAAATTATACAAAAAATGGTGAGGTGTAAAATTCCAAAATATATTTTTAAATAATGCTGAAATGAAGCCCTTTCATATGATACCCTACTCGTCTCGCTAAAAAAATGTATGTTTTCAAAGGCTTTACATCGTACCTCCTTAAAACAAACGAACACAACTTTATTTATTTTTTAACCCGCCATCTTGTGTGGATAGGCTAGTTTTATAAGCACCTCAAATTTTAAGTTCATCGGATTAATGGTTCACGAGATAATCGAAATAATGTGAAAAACACGTTGTACTCTCACCAATAGTGTTCCGTATAAAAAACGGAACCCTAAAAATCAATGAAAAAACCAAAATACAATAAATTATGATAAAAATTAATACATTATAACAAATAATATAATCAAAAGAGAAATTTATTAAATAATACATAAACAAAAAGTATAAAGTGAAGAACATCAATAATAACTTAGCAATCTTTTAGATTCCTTCTTTAGACTTCCCAATGACCCAGAAAAAATGTCAAAGACAGAGAAAAAATTATTAAACTCGAAACTAAGCTTAAAAGTAGTTGAGTGAAAAATTAAATTATTTGAGACAACCGAAGTATCAAAACAGTAATCACTTCTTCTAAAAATTCTAGAAGGGACTTTCAAATCAAATTAGAATAGAAGATTCCCACAGTCAAGAAGCCCATTGAGAATCTTAAACAAAAAAATAATATCAATTCTTAAACGGGCCGTCTCTAAATTAGCGATATTAATCGAACTTTGTATCAATCTATAATCATGTTTAAAAAAACTAAACGAAATGCCAGTTTTAAACGCAACATACCTAAAAAACAAGTGGTTAACCGACTCAAGCTCCTTGATATGATATTTCAAATAGGAATTCCAAATAATTGAACCATAGATTAACACAGGATATAGAAAGGAGAAGTATAGTACTCTGAAAGCTGAAATTGAAGTAAATTGTTTCGAATTTCTTTTAATAAAATTAACAATTCGCTTTGCTCTATTACATAGATATTCAATGTGATATGAAAATGATAAATTCGAGTCAAAAAAAATTCCCAAATCTTTAACTTTATCACAAATTATCAACAAGTTGTTGCCAAAGGAATAATTAAATAAATCAATCTTCTTTTTATTAAAGGAAATTTGATAACATTTATTAAAATTAAGATGCAAACCATTTTTAAAACACCATTTAGAAAGCCTGTCTAGATCAGATTGAAAATTGGTCCTATCAACTTGATCCCTGATGACGGAATAAATTTTCATGTCATCAGCAAACAAAAGAATCTTGGAGAACTCGAAACAGGAAACAATATCATTGATAAATAAGTTAAAAAATAATGGCCCCAGATGAGTCCCTTGCCCAACTCCAGATTGGACAGCAATGTCACTGGAAATATAGTTCTTAATTTTAACCTTTTGGACTCTATTATTTAAGAAAGAGCATATCCAATTTAAAAGAGAACCTGATATACCATAATGAAATAATTTAGTTATAAGTAATTCAATGTTAACCAAGTCAAAGGCTCTATAAAAATCAGTATAGACGCTATCCATGGTGTTGTTATTTAAAATTGCATCAACTATATAATTCACATACAGACACAAATTAGTATTTATTGATCTTCTCATAAAAAAACCATGTTGTTGATCAATGATATATTTATGACAGTAGCCTGATATTTTATTAAAGACCAAGAAATCGAGCGTTTTGGCAAACGTGTTCATCTTACATATAGGCCTATAATTATTAACATCAGCAAGATCACCTTGTTTATGAACTGGCGTGATAAAGCTAACCTTCCACAGTGTTGGGAAACAACCACTACTTAACGAAAGGTTAAACAGTTTAAGAAGAAAACTTCCTAAAATATGCTGACATTTTTTAACAAAGAAAGGATGGATACCATCAGGCCCAGGTGATGCCTTGGTATTTAAATTATCAAAGCATGCCTCAATATCATGTTCCGAAAAAGAGAGAGATGAAATGTTATCACAGATGTTGAAATCAATGGAGGAATAATCAAGATCAGAGTTACCATATACAGACCTAAATTTATCAGCAAACACTGAAAAAAAATAATCATTAAATTCAAAAAAAATGCATATTAATTCAAAAAAATTGCTTTCGAAAATGCTCCAACAGCAATTTTTTTGATTCGAAAGATGAAGTTTTCGATTTTTTAGGTTAAATAATTTGTTTTCAATTTAAAATCTGGTGCTTTTCAGTGAAAAGTAAATTGCTTAAATGATCAAAAGTTGAGGCTTTCAAATTAAAAGGATCTACATTTATATAAAAAGTAATGCCTTTTATTTGGAAAGCACAGTTGAATAGATATTGCTTTTGAAAACAAAGCGGTTGTTTTTGATTAGAAAGAATTCTTTTGAGGTGAAAACACTTTACAATTAATTGAAAAATGGTATACTTTAATGTTGCTTTTAATTTGAAAGCATATTGACATTGATTTACCAGTAATCGACTTTTGAATAAAAATTTCCACATACGTTCAAAAGAAAAACAAATTTTTTTAAAATAGTTTTTATTTATTAAAAATTATTCATTGTAATAATTTCACTAATAAAAAATGGCTTAAGTGTTATACATTTCACATTTTATTTAAATAAATAATATTAAAATTAAAACAATATAACAAAATAATTTCAACAACTTTATAAACATATTAAAATAAAAAAGCAAATATCTACATATTAGTTTTATTTCTAACATATGTTTTTCCATTAGAAATAGTATGTAAATTCAATGGTAAACTAGAGAAATATTCCATTGTATTAATATAAATTATAATATAGTATTGGTGTTTACCCCTAATTCAAAAGAATGAAAATGTTCATCAAATTTTAGTATTTCAATTTCAGAACAAATTGCACATAATTCATTTTTTTCATTAAATGCGAATGATTTTATTTTAAATAATTTTATGTTATGTAAAGAAAATTGTCTTGATAAGTAACAGCCCGCTTTGTAGTTAGTACCTTTATACTTAATGAAATCAAATATTTTTATATTATGCATATGAATTTCACAATTACAAATAATATTTGTTCCGTATAATTGCATTAAATCTACGTTTTTGAATTTATCAATTTTATCAAAAAAGTTTTCATCACATTCCGTTACCAGCATATTAGAAAATTTCAAGCAAGCTTTTACACTTAGACTATACGTTATATTTCTTCTAGACGTTATTATATTAGCGTATACCTTTGAGTCTCTATGTTTCGATTCAAATCTGAAGCTCCAAACATAGCGTAATGGTCCAATCAGTTTAATGGCAGAGGCATAGTGAACCATAAAATGGTGTTTAGGTTTCAAAGTAGTTTTAAATAATTGTATGTATAATTTATGATGAAGTTTAATAGTGGAAGACAGCTCATTTAACATATCGTATCCTATTTCAGGTAGTAGCAGTATGTCAATTATTTTACAAAGTGTACCAAAAAATTTCCACACTGCACAATCTTGCTTTATAACATCCCCTATCATTAGCGGAAAAAAGTGTATAAAAGTCCACATTTCACGGGCTGACATTTTCATTTTTTGTTTCTTAATATTTTCTAATTTTAAATCTACAGATATATTTCCAACCTCATATGTGCCATAATTGAAATATCTTTTTCTATTGTTTAGCATGTCTAATGTAAACGTGTTATGTTCAATATAATATAGAATTATGTTTGTAATATCATACACACAAACACCTTCAAAGAGATCATGCATAATGTCAAATGCCGCATTTTGGGTGACGTGAAATGAAGGTAACAGACTAAAAATACACCTTTCTTTTACTCCAGTTAATTTAGCATCACCTAATTCTATATCAGATGCATAGTTTTCCACATTTCTTAAAAATAAACTTTCCTCGATAAGGTCTATTTGCATATCTTTTTTTTCGCGTCGACAAGAACGACAATATCTATTGGCATTAAAAGATTGAGTAAATCCTAAAATAGCATTCATACCTGCATTATCGCCTAAGACCAAACCTAATACAAAACGAATAGTATATACTTCATCGTCTTGAATTTTAATTTCCAGACCTTTTTCTAATTCTTTCAATTGTTCTAGCAGTTCATACAAGCAATTATAATAACCAAATTTTCTAATATCTTCTTTTTTATAAAAGCCAGCAACAAATATGTTATTTAGCTTCGATAATAAATATTGCGGTAATGTAGGAAATATATAATATACCCCACATATTAGATGTTCTGTACTGTGACTACCAAGTGGGTTCTTTACCTCAAATTCATCAAAATAAATATGATAAGGTATTACGATATCTCTGTCGTTAAACTTTTTTAACTTTTCTTTGAAAATTGCACCGTTTATGAAATTACATAGATTTTGTTTGTTATTAAGGTCTTGCATATTGGCTAATGTTTTTTTTAGGTTGTCTGATTTTTCGAAAAATTTCCGAAATTGAAATTTTAGGGGCATTAAATAAACTTTTTTAGTTACTTTACTAATAGTCGATACACCGCATTGTAAACTTTCAGAAAATTCATTATTTATAACTACAGATTTAAGGTCCATAAACAAATCATTTGCTTGCAAATATTTAAGAAACTTGTGTTCTGAATTTGTATTATTAATCGTTACGAGAAGTTGCTCTAATAGGCTATTAAGTTTAATTTGATCGTTTGCAGACAATAAAGAGTTAATAAAATCTTTGATATTATTGATAAACATTGATATAAGTGAATGAAATTCATTGTTTATTGTTATAGCATCTTTTCGAGAAATATTATTTTGCGAATATAACTTCAATCCAAAATTAATAAAATGTTGATTAAATTTAATTACAAAATCTTCCAAGTGGGCATTCTTGGTGTGTAAAAAATTATCTGGAATACACGTCGTATTCAATGAATTTAATGCAATATAATTGTGAACATGTGTTTGTAAATTTACTTGGTTTAAATTATTCGATTGACTTATTTCATAATTATCAGGATTTATATTAATAACTAAATGAAATTTTTCAATATGTTTTTTATATGACTTTAGACTAGAAAACTTTTGGTTACAATCAGTTTCTGAACATTGGTAGGTAGAGTTGCTTTTAAGGTGATGTACAAATTTTAAATGGCATAAAAATTCTTTGGTATTTTGGAATTGTAAATTACAAATGAAACATACGACCATATTAAGAATTTAATGTTGAGATTAACCCAGTAATACTTGGGATATTTTTATCAAAACGAGTTTTTATGCCATAGAAATATTTTTGTACAAAAAGCCATACAGAATAACAAGAACTAGGATATATTAAATTAAAACATTGAAACATTTTAAAGCACGCATCCAAACAAGCCAGAAAACTACTAAATCGGTAAATTGTCCCATCTAAATAGACGAGTTGTTCGGTGGGATTAAATTTGTCAGAACCTACCACTATAATCAATGGTTGTAAGGTTGACTTATTTTCTTTGCACGTATTCCTCATGAACTGGATCTTATTTTTTATGTCATTTACAGTATGTACATGAATTATGAATTCATCTTCTGCTTCTTTGATAGTGTATTTTTTTAATTTTTTAGAGGTACCAGATAAATTACTATATCGATTTGTTGGCACCAATATAGAATTTAAAAGAAGTGCTATGATATAATCACGATTACCTGAAAAAAGCACAGACATACAATTAGAACGTTAATTTATTTTACTAACAGTATTTTACACTTACTATTATCTTCCATTTTACAGCATTTACTTAACAATAATAAACTTTGCTTGTCTTTTATAGAAATTTTGTATTGTTCAATGATTTTAGAGCAAAATTCTTTCCATTTATCAAAAAGGCGGTTTTCACTGTTAGGATGTAATAGTGCAAAGTCAAGGTCAATCTAAGAAAACATAAGATATTAATTATAAATAGTGAGTTGAGAGAATTAAAATAAAATTACCAGTTTATGTCCGTTTACACTTTTTACTATTTTCCAGTCAAATAAAAATTCAAAATTTGGTTTGCTATTGTTTAAAATTGAATTTCTGCGATATCGATAACTGTTTTGCCATTTTTGAATAACTTCATCCCACGGAGATTCATTGTATTGCAACCAACAACGATACTTTTCTGCCATTTCCTCGTCACATTCAAGAATTTCTTCAGAAAGGTGCCGTTTTTTTGGCGAACAATGCGATTCAGTTTTTTTTTCTATTTTTCGTTTTCTATGACGATAGTTAATGTATTTAAAATACAATGATCCGGACTGCCTAATTCCGTTGCCACCAGTCGTGTAGTAACATTCCTATAGAAAATTTTTATTTATATAAAAAGTTTATCTTGTAAATAAGCGCATTTATGTGGAAATAATTTTACCGTATTTTCTTTTGGAAATAGAGTAACTATATCTTTACTCAGTTGATCAAAATCATCTTTAGTAAGCGTTACGTTTCTAAAAACATAGTATCGGATGATTACATCAATTAAATCTGTCCGTTCGGACATAGATAAATTTGTTTGTGTTCTGCTTAAATTTAACAACAGCTGTCCTTCATCGCTTAGTGCTAGGATATCTGCTACATTCTATGTTAAAAAAAATATTAAATTGAAAGTTTTTAATGTGATAGGTTAAAATACTTACAAGGGAGTTCGATTGATTCGGATTAGGAATTTTGTTCGTCAATACTGTAGAAGTCCCACTCACAAATTCTTGGGTTTTCAACCATTCCGATACTTTTGATGTTACAGTTACTGTTGTTTCACTGTCTCTATTGTATCCATTCTACATTTGTCATGGTTTAAAATGTGTGTAATTTATATTGATATATAAAGATTAGTATGCCAATTAAAAATTTTAAATTTGCATTTATCAAATATTACCTTATTTTTCCAGGAAAATAATTTTTCGCGAAACTCCAGCATTAATCCATACTTAGAAGGAGGTAATAATGTTGACAAATCCTGTGATGTTAAATATTGTAACCGGTTAACCGTTATATCACGATCTGTAGAACATTTAAAACAATTTTACACATTATGCATATTTATATTATTATATTTGCATAAGCCATTTTATACAATGAAGGGGAATTCCCGTTATTTTTTATATATTTTGTATGAATTCCATATTTGTCAGGTACCTTTTAATCCAAAATAACAACTTTCAAATTAACGGGAATTTTTTCAATGTATATAACATAAACGTCAGCATATTTTTTTTCGTTTTTTTATAAATGCACAACACTTGATCACAAATTACCTTTTATGTATTCATACACTTCAGGAACATTCCACTCCACAACCCAATTGTAAAGGGGATCACAGTTCAAAATGCAAGAGGCATCACTATTTTCACAGTTTTCAATATGTTCACTAGGTTTCACTGGATTAATTAGGTCTAGGTATGTTAAATCACTTTCTACGTGAGAATCAAAATATTCCACAGGCACTGCTAAATCACTTCTTAATGTTAAATTGTTTATTTCATCCATTTATGAAATATTTATTTTATATATTATGATCTTTTTTCTTCTACTGTTGCGACTAATATGATATACAAACAACGAATCAAACGAAAACTCACAAAAAATAACGGTATAAATTAAGAACATTCTTTTAAATTTATGGCATCGGCTTTTCCTTCAAAAGCAATACTTTTGAATCAAATAAATTCTCCAGAATTTTAAATTTGATTCGTATTTATTACTTTTAAATCAAAAGCAACTACATTGAATTAGAAATTTTACTTTCATGTTCTAAAACAAAAGATATTAGTAATATTTTTATTAAATGGTTCAGATTTTGATTTGAATACAAAAAATGCTATGTAAAGTAGATTCAAAAGTAAATTTTTTGATTTCTGTTATTTTGGGTATCAAAAGTATGATTTTTGATTTTAAAACCTAATATTTTTTTGAGTGAACAAGTTAGCAATCTCATTACCAGAATCTGCAGTAATTCCATTATAATAAAATTTAGATGGTAAAGTTCGGAATCGATTGTTAATATTAATAAATTTAAAGAACGCATTAGGATCGACCAATAAACCATCTTCAATTTTAGATATAAACCTTTGCTCATCATATTTTACTAATTTAAGACATTCGGACCTCATTAGCTTAAACAATTGGTAGTAGTAATCCGAATTATATTGTTTAAATCTTTTATGATATTTATTTTTTAGTTTGATACTTTCAACAAGTTTCTTAGAAAACCACAACGGATAGCTATTTGATTTAACAGAAAACTTAGGAATGTGTTTATCAATAACTGGATTTAGTAATGCATATAACCTATCAACTAAACTATTAATGTTAACGTTATTATCATCAAACAATAAATCCATATTGCAATCAAGTAAACACTCATAAATTTGGTCATAATTGGCTTATTTAAAATTAAAAAAATATTCATTTGATGCTAAAAAACCTGATTGAGAGCTAGGTATAATAAGATTTAACGGACAATGAAAAACATCCTTCTCAAAAAAGAAATCCAAAGAAGAATCACATTTAATCAACCTATCATTAGTGAGAACTAGATCTAAAAGATTACCACAGTTATTTTTAATAGTATTAATTTGAAATAAATTAAAAATAGAACAAAAATTAATAATATAATTACTTGATAAAGCAGTGTTATTAGATGAATGAGATCCCAAACCAGTTGACAAGTATGACATGGCAGTCCAATCAATTCCCGGCAAATTAAAATCTCCAAACAAAATTAGCTTATCAAACATACTCAGAAAACAATTAAGAGTAATATAGTCCTGTAGAGCATCAAAAAATTCTTTATAAATATCAAACTTCGTATTCGGAGGAAAGTAAACAATTCCAATGACTAAATTTTGATTCCCAAGGTCTATTTTTGCAAAAACTTGTTCCACAGAATTAATGTTAAGTTGAATTGACGTTTGATTATGAAAACTTTTGTTAATGGCCAATAAAACGCCACCGCCATTTCTTTTAGAGCTAGTAAAGTTGTTCCGATCGCAGCGAACAATATTATAGTCTTCCAAGCCAATTTCAACAACAAGAATATCCTCATTAAGCCAGGTTTCGGTAATGCCTATTATATCGTATGTTGGTAATAAAATTGAGCACTTCTAAATTCAATAAGACGACCTTTAATGCTCCTTATGTTTTGGTAAAATAAAGTTAGTTTTTGAGGCCTCAGGATTCGTGGAATGATGTTTATCTTTATTAACTATTGACAGCATACCTTGGATTCTTTTAATACGAAGGTTCCTTTCACTTTTAAGTGTTTTTTCCTTCATTTCAGTTTGTAATTTCTTGTACTGTGATCGTTGCAGAGGAGTAGAGTCGTTTGAGATTTTTATTTCACTACCAAAAATACTCATTTTATTATTAAAAATACAATACACTTCATCAGCTGATCCAAGAACAACTTTAAGAGGTCGAACCTTATTAATAGAAAAATGCCTTCCAAGATGACTAACTCTGATAACATTCAGTGTAACCGGTGAATTTTTAAACATATCAATCAAAGTAGCTTTATCGACTTTATCTGCATCATTACTATCAGCCATATTATAAATAATAAGATTTTTCTCACGAGTGATCCTATCCTTCATTTCAATATAAAATTCTTCGCTAACTTTTAGATCAGTAGAAGAAGATGACTCTATAGTTTCTAAGCGATTATCTAAATCCAGAATTTTATCCTTAATACCTTCAATCTCATTATCCATTAATGATTTAAAATCATTTAAATTGCTAGCAACATATATAAGTCGTTCATTAATTAACTTAAAGTTATGATCAGAATTTGTTTTAATTTTAGACCAAAGATCACTAAAACTAGCAATATTATCAGAATCATCATCACTAACGGTAACTTCATTAAATGTTGAGTTAAACTTATTAATTTCATCCTTATTACCGCAACATCTCATTATAGAAGCATCACCATTTAAGCCAGCACGCTTAGCACAACCTGGATGATAATAAGAATCACAACCACTACATTTAGTAGATTCAGCTTCAGATTTTAAAAACGAGCTCTTGTTTATACACATTAAACATTTAGTTTTTTTCAATTCAAATGGCATTGAAATTTCAATCAAATCAAAAACGGGACTGTAAGCGGTACAATTGATTGAAAACCAAACAAATTACTAATCAATTATAAAACACAAGATCTTGCAAAACTTTAGATGAAACTAATCAGTTTTTATAATTATTAATAGTTAATGATCAAATGATAACAAATCGAATTAATAGAAATAAAATTACAAGAACAAACTTTTAATTGATTCACCAATACAAATTGATTTAATTTTTCTTTCTTTATTCTTTTTTATGTAAATACACAAAATAAATTATAGGTCTTGTCACAAGCAGCAACAAATTGATATATTAATTATTAATTATTTTATATTAATTTTTTAAAATTTTGAAAAAAGTTTCGTTTTGAAAAGCCTCGATTCGCAAACGCCACATACGTCCAAAAACCTTAGCTGTACGTCCTAGCATCATAATGTACTATTAATGGAGGGGCTGAAATCTCAAGCTCTGAGATATCAAGACTTCGGTTTTGGTTAAGTATTTTGATATAGTTTTCGGCATAAAACTTGTATGAGGACATTGTTTTTAGTTTTGAGCAGCGATGTACATCAAACAAACCTCTTTGTTAAAGTGCATGTATTTTTTTATCTCTGTTTAGAAATTTATTACAAAACTAACACGAAACATCAATACGTTGCCGGAAAATCATAACAGATCATAAATTAACATAATTTAGTGAAAAGATAATACAATCAGCAAACTACTCAAAAACCTCTTCATTTAGCGTTTCGAAAAAATATTACAAAATCACAAATTCATATTTCTTTCAAGATTCCAATAATATTGTAAAAAATTAATAAAAATCAAACTTTTTTCAAAATTCTAAAGGGTTCATTAGCTCTTTTCTAATAGTATTCCAAAAATTCTTAAAAATTCAAAAATTGAAACTTTTTCCAAAATTCTACAAATATTGCAAAAATTATAACAATATCAAAAATTAAAACTTTTTCAAAAAATTCTAAAAATATTGCAAAAATTATTACAAAATCAAAAATACAAGCTTTTTTCAAAATTCAAAAAATATTTCAAAAACTATAACAAGTTCAAAAATTTTCCATGCCACATTTACGTAATACAAACAGCTAATTTTTTTGACATACTTGACAATATTTTTTATTTTATTTATTTTATTTTATTTTATTGATTCAAAGAAACTAGTATACAGACTTAATATGTCCAATTACATACTAGTTTTTATTTAGATACAATACAATTATTATTTCTAGTTATATAAATTTTGAGTATTAATATTGTTTTTTAACTACTAACTTGAGAAATCGTCATTATTTACTCGAATGCCCCAATGAGAAGTCATTTTTCTCAATTTAGGTCAATAATAATAACAAAACAATACCTAGGTTAATAATGACAAATTTTCCTTTATTTTTAATTGAAATGAACAAAAAAATACAAACAAATAATAATTGCATTCCTTTATTTCGTTTTATTTGTATGAAACTAAACTTCCAGGCTACTTGATATTTTATAGTATATTAAGAAACTAGTAATGCGATTTTATCGCACGCAATCTGTTTAGAAAACGACCCGCGTAGCGGGGAGTTTTCTAAAGGATAAGTGCGATAAAACGTCTTATGAAACGAGTTTTTTATACTATTTTTTCTATTTTGCATTTTTTGTCTTGAAATTTTAAAAATATTTTTTATGTTTTAATGTTTTAAAGAAAATTTCTAAAAATTTCAATTCAAAATAGTAAGCTGTGCGTTTCATCATATTTCTATATATTTTTTTTAGCAAAACTATTTTAGCAAAACTAGCTTTCATAAAATGTGTATTTTATTAAAATATATTCAATTTGAAATTTTGTTATTATTACTAATTATTTTAATTAATTAACATATTTAACACTAATTTAGATATTCTTATTAATTTTATTTATATAATTATTCGTTTTAACTTTCATTGACGTTTGTATGACCAATGTGACCAACCTTGAAAAACAAAACTTTGCGTATCGTAATGAAGGCCATTTCGATACGCATTTGGGTATCGAAAAGACTTTATTTTAGACGCAAAATAGAAAAAGATATTTAAAAATTAAATGGAAAATGACTAATATCAAAATATAATCAAAGCAAATATGATAATTAGTGTTAGTAGTTAAAAAAATTCTATATATACCTCGGTTGAGAAGACTAATATAGACCTCGAACATTATATCCCTCGGCGCTACGCGCCTCAGGATCTAAAACTTCTCGGTCAATAATAGCTTACTTCTCAACCTTGTTCTATAATGTACTATTATATGTGTAAGTTAAATTAGTTTGTTGCAATTTATTGTATTTCAAAATGCTTGTATTTTGTTGTATTTCAAAATAATAATATTGTAACGACTCTTCGTTGGTTCTTTTAGATTATTGAACAAACACGACAGTAAAAGACAGATCTTTAGTTAACAGAATCTCAAACTTTATTTGTCATCAAATTACAGCAGCTTCCGTTTTTCCTTACAATAAATTCCAGGGTCTCCAATTTATGTACCATAAACTTCACCGCTTTTCCACAATTTGAATCAAAAATATTCGGAATCGTAAAATCTGTATTTACTATTCCACTAAGTTCAGATTCTTTTACTATTAGTACCCAGGCTCAAGTACAACCGATTATTCCTTAAACTTGCGAATATTTATAAACACTTTCAATTGCAAAAGTAAAACTGCCTATCTGATATTTTTGTTTGCTTATTTATATCGAAAAATAAATAAATCGAAACTTCTATAATCCACTAGAAATCAATACTACGTAGTCCGTACATCTGAAATAGGCCACACCTGTTTTCATTCAAACTTGCATTTGTATTAGCGAACTCAAATTTAATTTATGCAAAATATTTTAGGTAACTCCTTTTAATTCATTAATGTAAACATTTGTATAACAAATTTAATTTACATTAATTTATGCAATACAATTTGCAATACAAGTAAAAGATTGAAAAAGGAGTTAACTTTCAATTCATGAATGAGTAAATAAAATTAACCCATTCTGGACGAAGTTTATTACATTGCCCTCCATTTAGTTTTGCTCGTCCCGAACAATATCAGATATCGCATTGGTGCTGTTACCTTGGTACGGTGCCAACCTTTGCAGATTTATCACTTTCATCCTGGTACGGGGTCCCTTTTGTATGCGGTAGATGACATCATTAATTCGTTTGATTATTTTATATGGGCCTTCCCAATCTGTCTGCAGCTTGGGTGATCTTCCCTTAGTTCTTCTGGGGTTGTATAGCCATACCAATTCTCCTTCTTGAAAACCGTCACTATTTGCATTTATGTCATACCTGGTTTTCATTTTGTCACTGGCAATCTTAATGTGGTCTCGAACCTGCTGATGGATTTTATTCATCTTCTCCCTTAGTTGTCCCACATAATCTGTTTTCGTGGATACCAGACCTCCAGGGATGCCAAACTCGATGTCACTAGGAAGATGTAGTTCTCTTCCGAACATGATTTTCGCTGGCGTTTCATTTGTCGTATCGTGCACTGCGCTACGATAGGCCATCAAGAATAACGGAAGATCCTTGTCCCAATTTCTTTGGTTGGCTTCTACTACCTTTGACAAATGTTCTTCCATGGTTCGGTTGAATCGTTCTACCATGCCATCTGACTGCGGGTTCATAGGTGTAGTTCGTGTTTTTCTAATGCCGAGTGTTCTGCACAGCTCTTCCATCAGTTGAGATTCGAAATTCCTTCCCTGGTCGGTATGCAATTCGAGCGGTGTTCCATATCTGCAAACCCATTCATTGACTAATGTTTCCGCGACCGTAACTGCTTCCTGGTTCGGTATTGCATAAGCTTCCGGCCATTTTGTAAAGTAATCAATGACCACCATGATGTATTTGTTACCTTTTGTCGTTTCCGGAAATGGCCCCGCGATGTCTATAGCAATTCTCTCCATTGGGGCACCCACATTGTACTGTTGCATCTCTCCTCGAGTTCTAGTTTTTTGTCCTTTGCTCGCTGCACAAGTATCGCATCGCCGACACCATTGCTCCACGTCGGTACGATACCTTACCCAATAAAACCTCTCCCCTACTTTAGCCAGGGTTTTATTGACTCCCAGGTGTCCTCCAGAAATACTTCCGTGCAGCTTTCCCAGTACCTCTTCCACTCGACTTGATGGCAACACCAGTTGTTCTAACACTTTCTTTCCATCAGCGGACTCCCATTTTCTTTTAAGTATCCCGTTGTCCACAAATAGTGAGTCCCATTGCGCCCAGTAGCATTTCACCTCCGTACTTAAAGGTGCGACCTCTTTCCACTCCGGTCGCCTTCCCTCAGTTTTCCATTTCAATATCGGTGCCATAGCTGGATCCTTTTGCTGCTCTCTTTTCATTGCCTCGGTACACCAATCGTCAAGAGTTTGGAACTTAATTTGCTTCACTGTCATTGCTTCTTTTCTCTCAGTCCTGCTACATGGCTTGCGCTCCTCAATACAGGGTCTTCTTGAAAGATCTTCAGCGTTACAATGTATCCTTCTCTTCCGGTGTTCAACGTGGCAATCTCCTTCCTTTTTGACATCCACTTGCTTGTTTGAAAGGTTCATCAACCGGCCTGGAACTACTCCTTCTTTTGCTGCTACTCGTGTTTTGCATTCCCGTCTGATGTGCCCTAACTGCCCACAATTCCTGCATCTTACTCTGCTAGATCTTCTTCGTTGACTTCGTTCAGGCTTATCTTCCAACTTTTTGACATGCATGATCACTTCATCGAGCGCTGCTTTCAGTGGTTCCTCAGCAACTTCCATCTGACGTACTCTATTTGAACCATACGCTCTTTTTCCAGCTTCCATTTGCAGGGCCAATGCTAAGACTTCCGTAGGTAGTTTCTTCCCGCTTAGATACAGCTGATTTCTCATTTGCACATCTCGAAGAGCATCGATGAATGTATCAGCTGCCAGTTCGTCTCGATGTTCAGCGTTATAGTTCGGATATGACAGATTAACCAGTCTCACAATGTCAGCCTCTAATTCTTGCAAAGTTTCGCTGACTCCTTGTTTTCGTGTTCTGAGCTGCATGCGATGGAGAGCTTGCATATGACTTTCCCCATATCTTACTTCTAGGGCCTCCATTATCTTGCTGTAATCACGCTCTGTCGCTGATAGTGTCTGCAAAATTTCAGCAGCAGGTCCCTTCAATGCCAATATAAGCGCATTTGCTTTTTGCTGGTTATCTACCCCAGTTGTTGCTATCTCAAATTGCATCTTAAATATTTGATACGATGTGGATCCATCAAATGCGGGTGTTTTTAATCTAGCTGGGGCTGAAGTAGTTGATGGATTGACCATGTTACCTGACTTCCCTTGTGCTATTTCTTGGCGTAATTCACTTGAAAGTTTGCGTAATTTCTCTTCATGTTCCTCGGTAACTTTCCGCAACTCCCTTTCCACGTTGTTGATTTTCACCTCCGCACTGGATATACGTGACTCGATTACTTCACGTAGTTTTTGTTGATCTAATTTTTGTTCTGCGGCCAGTTTTTCTTGTCGGGCCATCAGATCGTTTCCTTGTTTGGCGATCATATCAGCAAGTTGTTGTTGTTGATCTACTTTTTGTTCTGCTGCCAGTTTTTCTTGTCGGGCCATCATATCAGCAAGTTGTTGTTGTTGCTGTACTTTTTGTTCTGCTGCCTGTTTCTCTTGTCGGGCCATCATATCAGCAAGTTGTTGTTGTTGCTCTACTTTTTGTTGTTGTTGCTGTGCCATCATTTCTTTCATCAACACCATCATCGGATCAATTACTGGGGCATTCTGAACTGGAGCTTCGTCCGGCTCTATTTCTATGACCTCTGTGTTTTGGCCTGCTTCTTCTAAAATTTTACGCAGCCGGAATGCAAGTTCTGCCTTCCTTCCATGGATTGGAGCATTCCTTTTCTTCAACTCATCCTTCAGCTGGGTCTGGCTGAGATCACTAATATTTACTGTCTTGACCATTGTTCCAATAATCCCACTTCTGACACCACTGTAACGACTCTTCGTTGGTTCTTTTAGATTATTGAACAAACACGACAGTAAAAGACAGATGTTTAGTTAACAGAATCTCAAACTTTATTTGTCATCAAATTACAGCAGCTTCCGTTTTTCCTTACAATAAATTCCAGGGTCTCCAATTTATGTACCATAAACTTCACCGCTTTTCCACAATTTGAATCAAAAATATTCGGAATCGTAAAATCTGTATTTACTATTCCACTAAGTTCAGATTCTTTTACTATTAGTACCCAGGCTCAAGTACAACCGATTATTCCTTAAACTTGCGAATATTTATAAACACTTTCAATTGCAAAAGTAAAACTGCCTATCTGATATTTTTGTTTGCTTATTTATATCGAAAAATAAATAAATCGAAACTTCTATAATCCACTAGAAATCAATACTACGTAGTCCGTACATCTGAAATAGGCCACACCTGTTTTCATTCAAACTTGCATTTGTATTAGCGAACTCAAATTTAATTTATGCAAAATGTTTTAGGTAACTCCTTTTAATTCATTAATGTAAACATTTGTATAACAAATTTAATTTACATTAATTTATGCAATACAATTTGCAATACAAGTAAAAGATTGAAAAAGGAGTTAACTTTCAATTCATGAATGAGTAAATAAAATTAACCCATTCTGGACGAAGTTTATTACAATATATAAAATTTATATTTTGATACTTGATTAAATAAATTATAATTTGCATTTGTTTGCCCTATATTGTAATAAAAAAAAAAATTAGCTTTCAATTTTACTTTTAAATACGGACTGTGAAAACGAAAACAAACTTACTATATGTTATTGAAAAATCGGTTGTGCGAACTTGGAAGTCTTACCAACGGAGAATGAATTCTATGATTTTTTTTAGAATGTTGAATTTGAAAGACGGATGGTGCTCTTATGTCGTATCGAGAATTATTTTTGAAAGAAAATATTGGAAGTAAATCCGATTCGATTTTGTTGTTAACAATTTTAAAAAGAGTCATTTCATCTGCTATTACACGTCTTTTTTCCAGAGAGGTCATGTTATATCTGACAAGACGGTTCGGATAAGATTCTTTGACTAATTTTAATTTGAAATTGAGGAATCTTGTAAATTTCTTCTGTACTTTTTCAATATTTAGTACATGAATTTGATATTGAGGATTCCAAATCGCAGATAGGTATTCTAATTTAGAGCGAACAATTGCAATAAAGATCGATATAAACGATTTGGAGTTAGAAAAATTACCGCATACCCTCAGCACGAAACCTAATAATTTTAGAGAATGGTTAACAACGTCCTGTATTTGAATGTTGAATTTTAAATTAGAATCTACGATGATACCAAGATCTCGCACATGCTCCATGACAGTTAACTTAATGTTGTTAATTTCGTAAATTTGATTTGTGTGAAAAGATCTCGGTTTTATTTTTAAAGAAACACATTTGTTGACATTCAGAAACATTCCGTTGTCAACACACCATCGGTATAGAAGATTTAGATCTTGCTGGAGCAGATTGCAGTCGTCGAGTGATTTGATTGATTGAAAATTTTTCAGATCATCAGCGAATAGTAGAACTTTGCATTTTAAGACCCCAACTACATCATCAATGAACAAAAGGAACAGCAAAGGCCCCAAAATTGAGCCTTGCGGAACACCAGATGATGGAACAATATTGAATGATTTGCAACTGTTTATTTGTACAAACTGAGTTCTTTGTTTTAAATAAGACTCAAACCATTTCAGAAACTCATGACTGAGTCCAAAACGTTTGAGCTTTCGCAACAATAGATCATGGTCGACCTTATCGAATGCTTTTGAGAAATCAGTGTACACAACATCCACTCCATACCCAGAATCAATTGAATCGTAAACATACTCTGTAAAGTCGAGAAGATTTGTTAAAGTCGATCGACCGCGGTAAAATCCGTGTTGTTTTTTTCGAAATTAGATTACTGGTGTGAGTAAACAATACATTGTGTATTATTTTTTCAAATATTTTACTGCAGCAGTTCAACAACGAGATTGGTCTGTAGTTGGTCACATCAGTGGTATCACCAGATTTAAAAATTGGCATTTTTTGACAAACTTATGATGCCATAATTCTCAATAATAATAATAAAATTTCAGGTCATACAAATAATTAATTTTATTTTTTTCCAAAAAATTGGGTAAAAAAATAAATAAAAATTTTTCTTTTGACACACTTGACAACATTTTTTTGACAAACTTATAATGCAATAATCTAGTTTTTGGTCTCACATATCAATCCTGACCATCAAGATTTCTTCAAATTCAATGTTTCTATCCGTAATCACTTAAAATGAACGTTTTTTAAGCCAAAAATATGCTAATTTCCTTGTTTGGACACACTTGACGATTTTTTGACACACTTCCGGTACAGTTATCGAACACATCGTCCTTTCAGCTCTTTCCAATGAGTAAACTTATTTTTAGAAACAAAAATTTTTGAAATCCGTTCAGGGGTTTTCTAGATTTCGTCGGTTGTGGCGGCCGGCCGACAGATTGTGACACCTTTCGATTCACCTGGCAAATACTTGTGCTCGTTACAATCGCCTGTCAATTTTTTTTGTACTCTTCAATAAGTGAGCTAAATCATATAAAAATTTCAAGCTTACAGGAGAAAGTTTTTTTTTTAATTTTTTTAACACTTTCAAACATATAAGGGATGATGACGTGCACGGCTGATGCCTGCCAGGTGGTGGTTTCCGTACTTCACATTTCATGACTTATCAGTAATAATTCTAGCCTTACAGAACGACCGTTACCCAAAGGGATCACTAGCTCTCAGTCTATATACCTTGGAACAAGAACGAGATAGATAAATTTTTTTAATGTTACTATGATGAACTCATTACTAACTGAGTTATGGCTATGTCGCTGAATGTAAACTATTGTTCATCGAAGGCAAAAATCGAAACATTCAACGAAAAGAAAAAAGAAAAAATTTGAAAAAATTCATGGGTGTAGGAATTACGCCAAATCAAAAAAAAATTTTTTTTTGGTTGTTATAATTTCAGTTCATTGGAGTAGAAATTTGTAAAAATAGAAATTTTTTGTACTGCAAAACAGCTTTTTTTTGTAATTTTCGAAAGCACAGTTTTCGACTTATTTTTGAAAATGAAAAATTATTTTTTGTCCTCCCCCCTTATCTGCGAATATTACAAAAGACATTTAAAAAAAAAATACATGGAAGTGGGGATTTTGCCAAATCGAAAGTTTTTTTTTTTGGTTGTTATAATTTCAAATGTTCATTGGAGGGGGTTTAAAGTAGATATTTTGAAAAAAAATTACTTTTGATCATGTCGAAAGGTGATTGTTTTTTGTGGTGCAAAACAAGTTTTTTTGTAATTTTCGAAAGCACTGTTTTTGGTTTATTTCTAAAATTGTGTTTAGGAGAAGAACTATTCCCGTTGAATAATATATACACGGAACCCTCGACGAGCTAATTATAATTTATATTCGCACTTGTCCGATTTTTTTTCAAATAACTCAAAAACTAATAATGATACGTTAAAAATGCTAAATGCAAAAATGTAGATGTTTTTTACAGAAAATTTTTTGCCTTAGTTTTATTTTAATTTAAACCAATGGAATTCTCTAAAATGTAATGATATCATTCAATTTTACCAATAATATTTGAATTATACTAATAACAAATATTTATACGTCTGGCCTACTGGGATATTAAAAATTATTAGTCTAATTTTGAAATAATTAACCGATTTCACAGTAGGCCAACGTATAATTCATAAGAAATATATAAATAAATGAAAATTGGCCAAAACATTTCTAAACGAATTCCCCTCGTTCAATGATAAATTCTCATAATTTTTTGAAAAATTCCTCAAGCAAGTGGTATTGATAAGAGGCCGTAGGTCAACATATAATTCATAAAATACTTGCTTTCGAAATTTTTGGTAAAAAATTATTTCGAATTATCACCGCCCTTGGGAAATTACAACTGAAAATTTTGCTTTATTTTTATTTTTATAAACCAAAAAATAAATGAAGTGCGGCCATTCAAAGAATGAAACCAAAAAATATTGTAAAAAAAACCCGATGGAAACCTTAGACAATACCGAATTCAGAGAAATATATGCAGGAAACTAATAGATGCAGAAAAAAATCTCTTTAATAGAAAAAAAGTTTCCAAATTTGCTTAGCACCCAACTGGTTCACATAATTTGTTTACAGCGGCTAAGGCTGTCCAAGGTAATTTTTGAAAGTCTTCTCTACCTCCTCTTATTGATAGAGATATGTCGATCATTGACCCAAAAGAAAAAGCTAACCTTCTTGGTACACTCAAAAAAATAAGTCACTTTTTCAAAATTTTTATATATATACAACACACAAAATTTTTTGATAAAACTACAATTTTTTTCCTTCAAATCCAAAAATAATTTGTAAATCAAATTAATTTTTGGTTTTTTCAAATAATTTTTTTTGTAATGTACAATTTTTTTGGTAAACTTACAAAATAAGACAAAAAGAAGAAATAATAAAAAATTTGTAAAATTTACCTAGTTTTTTTTTTGAGTGTAATTATTTCTCTAAAAACTCTAGATTAAGCGAACCCAAATTCTTACCTTAGCCGAGTTCTAGAGTTTTATACATAATGGGGCGTATAATTTTTCGTAAAAACATCATACCGAAATAGTATATTACATATCTAGAGTTGTAAATAGCGTTTTACATGCATTAGTTCAGTATCTTCACGAGCATGGAAAATGCTTTTTGTACTCCTATCACAGTAAATTATAAATTACATCACGCTATCCATGACATGTAAATTGATTATTTCAAAAAGTGTGCGGTAATGGATTTTCTTATATATATTACGAAACACTTTTAATAAAAAGAAAAATTTTTATTTAAAGAAAAATTTTAATTTTTAAAAATTAAATATTTCAATTCATGTTGAAACACAATAATGCAAAGCCTACCACAATTTGTAAACAATTTGCATTTAATTTATAATTAGTAGTTCATTTTTCAAGTAATTATATGCGTTTGGGCATTAAAACAAAGTCGTCGAAAAAGTATATAACAAACCTCGAGCTGCAAACCATTTTCCACGCTCGTGAAGGTACTGCACTCGCCGCTACGCAATATTTTTACTCGCATGTAAAATGCTATTTACAGTGCTAGGTATTTAATATACTATTACAACTCGAGATTTGTTATATACTTTTTCTACGACTTTGTTTTAATAACCAAACGCATATAACTACTATGAAAAGATGAACTACTAATTATAAATTAAATGCAAATAGTTTACAAATTGTGGTAGGCTTTATTCTGTGTCAAAATGAATTGAAACATTTAATTTTTAAAAATCAAATTTTTCTTTAAATAAAAATTTTTCTTTTTATTAAAAGTGTTTCGTAATATATATATGAAAATCCAATACCGCACACCTTTTTTTACTTACCGCACACTATTTGAAATAGTTAAATTACACGTCATGGATAGTGTGATGTAATTTATAATTTACTGTGATAGGAGTAGAAAAATGCTTTTACCGTATTCCTCCAATTATTCTTAAAACATTTGCTAGGGAGCTAGGCGAGAAAGGCGTTTTTCCGGAAAATATGGAAAATGGCAAGCGTACAACCAGTTGCTAAAAAGGGTAGTAAAACTAAAATTACAGACCCATTTCAATTTTATCGGTTGTTTGTATAATTTTTTAGAAATACATTAATTTTAATCTAATGGGCTGAAAACTTCTCAATGAAAGGTAATACGTCTTCCGAAAAGGAAGAGAGACGGGAAATTAGTTACTTTCTTTGGTCACTCATGTCTGGAACAAGTCGCTTAAAAATTATAATGAAACTTTCTTAAAAATTATATTGAAAATTATAATGAAACCTTGATATATCCAAAGCATTTGACAAAGTTTGGCACAACAATCTTATTTGCAAATTAAGATGTTATGGTTTGGGTGAGCAACTTATGTCTTGGATACATAGCTTTATTTCCGAGTGGAAATTTCGGGTCAACGTTGATGGTGTTCTAGCTCTAGTCCGGATATCTCAATCAGGGCCTAGGACAAACCTGATCAGGACTTTATTTGAGCCCTGACAAATTTCTGCTCGGGTTCTTCTAAACACTTTACTATGCTTTTTCATCAGTCACACTGCGAAAGAATCCGCAATATTTAAAAATTGTTTGAAGGTTGTCGACTCAACATTATTTATGTTTGATTTGGTCTTTGAATGTTTTGGAGAGTTTACTAAATTTTGAATTACCTTTCGAAGTAATCACTCTTTCTAGTGTATATAGAGGAACGTTTTTAGACTTCACTATTTTGATCCATTTTGTAACGGTTTCTTCTGCTTCGTGAAATTTACCACATCTAATTTTTTTAACTACCAATGCACAAACGGCTGCCTCAATTTTTTAATCGATGCTATGCTCATCCAAAAGTTTTGAAGTATGCTACACAGAAAGTGCTTAGCTTTTTCTCTCTTTTTAGAAACATGATATTAAAATACATCAAAATTTTTATAAATATGATTTATTATCGTCATAGTTACTTCCAAAAAAAAAACATTTAAATTTGTATAAATAAAATTTTTTATCAAAGCAATCTTTCAATTCAAAATTTCATAATCCAATCAAATTTTTTGTTATTTTTTGTTGTCGTAGTTATATAATTTGTTTGAAAAATTAACAAATATTATTCATAATCTCATGTTATGTTAATTTTGCTGTCGCCGTAAAAAATTGAAAAATGACGACACTGTTTCTGCCGCCGTAAAACAATGAGTAACAAATGGCGTTATACGTCAAAAAATTAAAACTTTAACCTTCTCCCTAGCGGCAATAAAGTTTAATTTTATAGCCATTTGCCGAAAAAATATTTTTAATAATTAAGTTTTTCCTAATAGTGACAATATTTTTTATTTTTATTTTTTATAAAAGAATACATTAATTGCATTGCATTGCACGTGAACGGGAATAAACAAAAATGTTTGTTTTCTTTAAACTACGACTACAAACCTCTTCATTTTGTGTCCAATTTAAAGCATATTAAAAAAAATTTAAATTTTGAAGGTATAATTTTTGAGGAATTAGAGGGCGCTGAAGGTTAAAAATCACGGTTTTTACGTGCGATTCTAAAACTTTACGATTTTTTTCCTCGGAAAAAGCGCCATTTAGGAAAATTGCATAAATTAATTTTGACTTAAAATATTACGTAAATAACGAATATATTTTTCGATTTGCAAAATTCGTTAATTTGAAAACTCTTTACGCCATTTAGATACTCCATTTTTAATTTGCAACCGGATTTGGATTTAACAACCACGATTATGTTTTACTACATTCTTTGAATTTAAATTTCCGTTTTAAGGAACAATATATACGTGAAACGATATACCGTGAAAACTGTTTTTAATCTTTAGTGGGCTCAAGCGCTCATATGGGTAATAATTCCATAGACTAGACGAAATGGTAGAAACTGCTAGGTACTGTGCAATACTGTTATCAGGAACTACAGCAAATACAGCAACATAAATTGAACAATGTCAAAGACTTGATAAAGTATCTAGACCAGAAGATATATGATTCCTTTATAGAGGCTACTACCAAAAGCAATAGTGTCAAATTATCAGCCCTGGTTCCTACTGTAGATGCCTCAAATGAACACATTAAGGGAACTCATTTGCAAAGCCAATCGCAGCTTGGAAACAGGAGAATTAGTCTATACTAATCCCCATCAGAATGCAAGCCACCAGAATGCAAAATCTGCATGCAGAGGAAAAAAAATTTAAAAATGATTTTTTTTGCAATTCCGAATCACAATTCAACGTATTTTGATATTGTCAATAATATCAAAAAGTGAGATTTTTCCGCACTGTTTTATTTTTTCACAATGTTTTATTTTTCCGCACTGTTTCATAGAAAATGTCTCAATGATAATAGAAATGTTTACTTATATTTTAATATGATTGTAATTTTAATTGTAATTGTAATTTTAATATGATTGTAAAAAATTTGTTTGCAGAATAATTTTGTTTAATTGTGTTTTCGGAATTGCAAAAAACGTACGAAATTACGACGCTTGCAGAAAAAATCACCTTTGTGCAACTAGATACACAAAGTACTATTGTAATTGTAAAAAAGGATGTGGCGCGTTGGTAGCTGCCGAAAAGTTGAATTTTTTACAGCGCAACTATAAGTGGATGTTCGGGCGAAAACTGTAATAAGTGGTTCGATTTAAAATCAAGAAGAGGACGAGATAGATAGGGACGATTGTTCACATGAGGATTCATTGTTCTAAATATTAATGAAAAAAACTTAAACATTATCAAACGCAGCGTGTCTGCCCAAGGATTTGAGCCGGGCACTGACGAGGTAGGTTCGATTCCCAACCGAAACACGAAAAATGTGAAATGGAGTTTTTTTCTGAGAAACTTTATACCATACCTTTGAATTGAAAAATTCCAATTACTTCTTTACTTACTTGAGTTTAATTGATCTCAAAAATCCAAAACTTAAACATAATGTAAAATTAAAAAAAGCAAAATTCATCACCTGTAAATAACTATTCTTAATGTTTAATCATAATATGGGGTTTTAAATGTTGAGATATTATGAAAAATCATAAATAATATTTCAAAATATTTAACAACTTTTATATATACAACTCATGTGACTAAAAAAACTGCCTTCATAGAGGCTTAAAGAGTGAACCAATCCTGATTTTTTTATTCTAAAAATTTAAAGTTTTTGTCGGTTTTATAAAAAAGACGACTTGATAGAAAATTTTGTTTAATTTTCAGTATTAAAAAATCAGAATTGTTTCACTCTTTAAGCCCCTATGAAGGCAGTTTTTGTAGTCACATTCTATAAATTAAAAAACATGGAGTTGAATGTCTTAAGAAACTGTGATTTTTTTTTAATGAAGATCAGAGGGGGCATATTTTGAGAAAATATTGTTAAAAGTTTAAAAACTATTTTTTAACGCTTTTGGGGAGGGGGTAAAAATTTTATTAGCCCATTTTTGAATTCTTCGTTTAATTTTCAATAGAATAAAATGATACTGATGTTTTTTTTATTTACGTAAATGCCTCTTTGTTGTAATGAAAGTAATCTCTAAGATTGTTAATTTTCATTACTTGGAAAATCTTAAAACGAAAAAAAAAAAAATTTCACTTGGACTTGCCCATATATATATATATATATATATATATATATATATATATATATATATATATATATATATATATATATATATATATATATATATATATATATATATATATATATATATATATATATATATATATATATATATATATATATATATATATATATATATATATATATATATATATATATATATATATATATATATATATATATATATAAAGATATATATATATATATATATATATATATATATATATATATATATATATATATATATATATATATATATATATATTAGACTGGTCGTTAAAAACTAAATTTTCCGAGACGCCCCCTAGAAAAATTCTTTGTGGTCAAAAAACCACAATGGCACTATTTTTTTTTTTTTTAAATCAAATGAACACGTGCCGCAAAATCGTCGAAGTTGATTCTTTAAAAAATTCGTAGATTTTTTCAAATATCTCATAAAATATGCAGATGTCAAAAAAAATCACATAACCATTTTTGTAGGAAATTTAATTTTCTTCAAAAAAGGTCCATGTCATTTTTTCCCGAAAACGTATAGTTCTCATGATATTTTGAAAATGAACTTGTAAGTTTTCGTAATTTTTAAAGAACATAAAAAATAAAGATGACGAAAAAGTCCTAATTTTCTTCTTATGCTATAGAATAAAATGTATAAAAAAATAATCCTGACAAAAAAAATCAAAATTAGTACTTTTTCGTCGAAATTTTCATCATCTCGTTTTACGAGTTTCGAAGAATTTCAAGTTTTATTTCAAAATATCATCAGAAATATAGGTTTTAGGAAAAAAATGAATTGGACCTTTTTTGTAGAGAATTAAATTTCCTACAAAAATGAGTATGTGACTTTTTTTGACATCTGCATATTTTATGAGATATTAACAATTTTATCAAAAACTAAACTTCGATGATTTTGCGGCACGTGTTCTTTTGACTTAAAAAAAGAAAAAATAATGCCGTTGTGGTTTTTTGGCCACAAAGAATTTTTCCAGGGGGCGTCTCGCAAAATTTAGTTTTTAACGACCAGTCTAATATATATATATATATATATATATATATATATATATATATATATATATATATATATATATATATATATATATATATATATATATATATATATATATATATATATATATATATATATATATATATATATATATATATATATATATATATATATATATATATATATATATATATATATAATTATATATATATATACATATTTATAGTCGTTTGGCACCAAAATTTTTCCGAAATTCCTAGATGACGGACATTGCAATAGGTAGATTTTTACATGAAATCTACCCAAAATTTCCAACTAATTTTGAAAATTTATCACCAGTCTAGTGAAACTCGTTTAGGAAATTTTTTTGCCAACATGCCACGGTAGGTTTGTTGTTATCTTACAAATCGAACTGGAACCAATTGAAGCTTCTGCTGAATGTAGACAAAACATTTCTTTTAACGTGCCTTGGTTGGAGAAAGTATTTCATAGTTGCATTGCATTTACCGACTATGGGTCAGTGTTAGACACACACAGAGTAGGTGGAACAAGCCTTGTGACCAGTAATCTCTCCTATACCAACAAACACTTACATAAAGATATCAGTTCTTTGAAGCGTAAATGATCTGGTCTTATTCAGAGTGATCTGCTTAAATTGCAGGTGCTCTATTTTGAACACCAAATTACAAGACCAGATCTTTGAACACGAAACGATTGAAAACTTTATAGCGTTATGTTTTTCCTATAAGTCTACCTCCTCACCAGAATTTAATGATTTAAAGGAACGATTTCTTTAAATTTATACAAAACCTATGCACGTGGATCATTTATTGTTCATGTGTTACTTGATTTATTTACGGAAAAGCTGAAATGTATTTTAGCGAGCACCATTGCTGAAACGAAATGTTGTCCTTGTCCATATCTCTATCCTGCAATCCAGGCATAAAAAACTGGTGATCATATAGCGATAGCGATTACTGGCTTGAAAAAAATCGATTCAGCACGAGTAGATAATATAGCACAAAAGGAAATGTTAGAAATAGTAATCAAATAAATTCGCGTTCCTTTGAAACATGGATTATGTAAAAAAATGCTCCCTGGAACATAAATTTTGTATTTTCTTTATTTGCTATTCAAATTTATCCCTTTCTTTTTAAATCAATCATCCATCCCAACTAGCAAACTTACTTTTCAATTTTGAGTTATGCACTTACTTGCTTTAATAAAGCTTCTAAGTGAAAGCTAGTTATATTTTATTTCTAAAAAGTTTCGATAGAACTTTCACAGAGAAGTTCTCCCCACCACGGGAGTAAAAGCTTCTAAAATTCTTCTACATTTAATATTAGAAGCTTTACCGAATCTTATCTACACAACTCTAAATAAGGCTTCCGAAAAAAGGTTATAGAAGTTATAGCTGTCATTAGGATTGAAGTTGTTTCGGTTGTAACTGTTTAAAGAACTCATAGAAGCACAGCTGTCATAGTATAAAAATTGTTTCAATATTCAGACTTTAAAAGTTTTACCGAGACTGTTGTGCAAAAATTAAATATGTCAAACTGACGGAATAGTACATTGTATATTAAGAGCAGAAAGTACTACATTGCTGCTCGTGCATGAAAGTTGCTGGTTCAGGCGTAGCCGAAACCAGCAATCATGTCAGAGCAGCAATGTTACTTTCTGCTCAAAGTATACATACTATTTTTTAACGACTGCCGACGTATTTGTTTATTATTAAAAAAGCTTAAATCATAATTTTAGTTTTTAAAAAAAAAATATTTTTTTAAGTAAGTAGCGTTGCTAAGGAGGCATTTATATTATTTATAGTTTTTGTTTAAAAAACGTATCGAACGAACGTCAAGCTAAAATTTTAAATTAATAAATTATCTATTTTTAAATAAAAATAATTTAAAATGAGCGATAGTGGTGAAAGTGATGTAATTAGCACTCCACCTCATATAAAAGAAGCAGCCAGCAATTTATCTTTAGATCTGTTGCCGGAAAAATCTAAAGTTCGATATGAAAAAGCTTACCTATTATTTATTAATTGGTGTAAGGACAATAAAACTGGACATTTTTATTCTGAAGATGTGTTTTTGGCATATTTATGGCTAAAAAGTCTTCTACAATGTGGTCAAATTATTCAATGCTAAAATCAACATTCATCGTCAAAGAAAATTTGGATATTAGCAAATATAAAAGATTAATGGCTTTTTTAAAAAAGCCTCGGGGTTATAAAGCCAAAAAATCAAAAGTGTTTAGGAGAGAATATTTTAATAAATTTTTGTTAGAGGCACCAGATGATAATTATTTAATGCTAAAGGTATCTAAATATATAATAGATAAATATCATTGTTTTCTAAAAACGGCATTTCATTATTCTTAGGTTGCATTGATATTTAGAGTGTTTGGGGCACGCCGTCGGGATGAACTATCCAAAATGTTGGTTGAAGACATTGAAGAGAAAGAGTCTATCCTTATAATAAAAATTCCCAATACAAAAACAAATATTTCGCGGACATTCATTGTGTGTAAAAGAGGAGCAAAATCTCTCGACTATTTACATTTTTATCGAAAATACATTTGCAAAAATGCCAAAAGAAATCGCAACATTTTTAAAGCTTCCTGATCAGTGGCGAATTTCTAAATAGGCTAGCTAGGCTGTAGCCTACGGCGGCAAATTTTCGTAGGCGGCAAATTTTTGTGCGGAAATTTTTAAAATATACAAATTTTTCAAAACAGACCTTTTTTTGTGGCGGCGAGAGCCGTCGACTCCTATAAACAGAGTATCCAGATTAAATCATTCAAATTCGTAAAATTTCTTATCTCTATACTCGAAACATAGCGGCGGTGTGTTCTGCAGTTATTTCATCAAATAAACAAACACTACTTACAAAGTGTGCAATTTAAAATTAAAAGTTCAGTGTGATTTATAAATATAATATTGTTACGTTTTTCCACCTTCCTTCGAATTGGCCCAACTCACAATTCGATAACTGCAGTTACCTTCTCCTCCCTGCTTAATTAATTTCTCGATTATTCTAGGAAAAGCTAAGAAAAATCCAGAATAGAAATCTACGTTATTATTTCGTTATATTTTATTTTATGTTGACCCAAGTTCTAAGAACATCAACACTATTCCTTTTATTAATCTGTTGTTGTGTTTTGTTATGATTTTGCATAGTCGTAATAATATTAATAGTGTGAGTGTGTAGTAAATTGTAAACAGGCCAATTATTTATTGTGTGAGATCAAACAAGTAAGTATGATTTGCTTATTTTTTATTTTAAAAACCGAATAAAGTGTAAATTTGAAGATATTTTGTACATTTATTTGTATACTAATCTGTGTCTGATTCTACCATACTACAATTATTTTTTTACTTCATAGATCGAATACGTACAAATAGAAATGGCAGATGGTAGAAAACGTTTAGGCAGATGGTAGAAAACGTTTAGGCGGATTGGAATACAAAAAGAAATCAGAGGAGGAACAAAAAAAACAAAAAGAAACTTTGGAAAAAATAAAAAAATTTGATATTTTTTTCACCAAGAACCTTGACAAAATTGTTCCGCAATCACCTATTCCTATTGAAGAGCCAGAAGATCTTGCTGTACCTAGCACATCAAAAGAAACAGAAACTAGTGTCAATTCTGTTTTGTGTGAAAATGAAAATGCTACAGTTAATCATGTTGAATGAGAAGAAAAAAATCAACCATTATTATCGGAAATATTTCGGTCTCAAGTTTTTATGTTGGACGTAGATCCTGCAAAGTGGGTAGTAAATGATGAGTTGATAGACTTTGTTGCGCGAAATGGTTATTCTCAAAACGCAGATTCTGATTTTGAGAAATCAAAACGAATCTACAAAGACCAAACACGCTTTTTGAGTTCAACAATTTTTAAAAGGGTGCTTCAGAATGGAGAAGTTTCAAGTCGCCAATGGATAATCTACTCTGAATCAAATGGAAGTGTTTACTGTGGGCCTTGTTTGTTATCTTTTTGCACGGATAAAGGATTTAATGATTGTAAAAACTTAAAACAATGCGTAGAACAGCACGAACGATCAATAAATCACAAAAAATCTGTGGTTGCTTTGAGGGCGAGGACTTCAAGTAAAAATTTAATTAATTTATTAAATGCAGAAATTGATAGAGAAAAAAATTATTGGACGCAAGTTCTACAACGCGTTGTCGCAATCGTCAAAAAGTTAGCAAGTCGTGGTCTACCCTTAAGAGGTTCTAATGAAGTTGTAGGATCATGTCATAATGGTAACTTTTTACTGGCCGTAGAACGTTTAGCCGAATTTTATCTATTCTTAAAGGAACATCTAAAAAAAAAGGAAGACCGGGTAGCTGTAAAACTAGTTATCTTTCGTCCACAACGTACGAAGAAATAGTTCATCTTATGGCTCAGAAGTGCACAGAAGTAATATCTGCCAAAATAAAAGCGGCGAAATATTTTTCTATAATTGTTGATTCTACACCAGACATCGCACATGTAGATCAGTTATCAATTGTTCTGAGATATGTTAAAGAATGTGGAACACCAACAGAGGTATTTCTAGCTTTTGTTCCAAATGCTGGATACAAATCTGAAGAAATGTACACATCAAGAACTAACACCCTGGTATCTTTAAACATTAATTTAGAAAATTTTAGAGGTCAGTCGTACGATAATGCTGCAAACATGTCAGGCACTTATCTGGTCTCCAAGCCAGAACTAAAAATGCCAACAAGTTTGCGGGATTTATACTATGTGCAGCCCATTCTCTTAATTTAGTTGGAACTGCGGCGGCTAGTTGCTGTAATAAATCCACCAACTATTTTTCATTTTTGCAAGCAATTTATAACTTTTTTTCGGCATCAACGATGCGTTGGGAAAAACTGCAAAACAGCAATGTACTCATAACACCAAAGAGGATCTCGAGCGATCATCTCTGCATGACGAGATGGTCATGCAGAGATGATGCCTGCAAAAGCTTATTAATGTCTTGGAAAGAAATTCATGATATTCTAAAATCAATTTCGAACGACAGTTCTGAGAAAACGGTTACAAAGGCAGAAGCAGCAGGATTATGCAAGGAATTGACAAAATTTGAAACAGCGTTCTTGACTGTTTTTTGGGGTAGTATTTTTAAATCGTATCAATGTATAGTGAGTAAAAAACTACAACAGGAAGATGCAGACATTGGATTGGTTATCGATTTATTCAAATCTTTAATTTCAATTATTTCATCTTCCCGCGAGAAATTTACAACTTTTGAAGAAGAGGCCAAGGCGCTGGTTGGTACTCAAAACTACACTGCAAGCGAAAGGCGAACCAAAAAAAGAGAGCGACATTTTGATGAAACCAACGATGATGAAGACCTGTTTGGTGGTGATCAGGATAGTTTTAAAATAAACGTATTTTTTACAATTGTCGATCGATTAATCTCAGAACTAAACGGTCGAAAATGTGCGTACGACAGAGTGTTCGAAATTTTCTACGTCCTTTTTAAATTTTGCGAACTTTCTGATTAGGAAATAAAAAATGAAGCATTTAAATTATGCGAAGTTTATTCACAAGATGTTTCAGATGATCTAGTTGAAGAGATTTTGCACATCAAAGAGTATTTGGCATTAGATGATAAAAAACATATAAATATTAACAATATGTGCAATTGGATTAGGGATCAAAATCTGCTTGATCTTTTTCCTAATATTGATATTATTTTAAGAATATACAAATCAATGGCTGTCAGAAATTGTTCATCAGAATGTTCGTTCTCATGTTTAAAACGAATTAAAACCTATTTACGCCCAACGATGTCCAATAGCAGATTAAGCGATTTAGCAGTTTTATCAATTGAATCTGATATTGCAAATTCGATTTCTTTTGATGATATAATTAAAAATTTTGTAAACAATAAATTCAGAAAAAAAATGTAATGTAACCCAAAGAAAAAATTATTTTTTTAACTACTAACATGAGAAATCGTCATTATTTACTCGAATGCCCCAATGAGAAGTAATTTTTCTCAAGCTAGGTCAATAATAATAACAAAACATTACCTAGGTTAATAATGACAAATTTTCCTTTATTTTTAATTGAAATGAACAAAAAAACACAAACAAATAATAATTGCATTCCTTTATTTCGTTTTATTTGTATGATACTAAGTTTATACCACCGATAGTTTAATAGAATAATAGTTTTTTGCTATTAAACTATCGATACATTGAGCGTTTATACCACAAAATAGTATTATTCTATCTGTGGTATAAACGCTCAGAATAATATTGACAGATAGAATACGGCTACCGTATTTCAAATTTGAATATAAAATCTTATCAATCTAAAAGTATTTCAACAAAAAATTATAATACTATTATTAATTTAAAATAAAAACTAAATTTTAAGTGATTTGGGTGTTGCACATTTTTTACAATCGCCTGAAATTGTCTATTACATTTAACGTTTTGACCGTTACAATTTTTTTGAATATACTGTTATACTATCAATCAAAAGCAAAATATCAAATAACTATCTGTCAAAGTAAAAAGGTATTATTCTATCCGTTTATACCGTAATAATTTAATAGCTATTTGCTATTATTCTATTATACTACCATGGTGTAAGCTTAGTGTGAAACTATACTTCCAGGCTACTTGATATTTTAAGATATTTAAAAAATGAGATGGAAAATGACTAATATCAAAATCTAATCAAAGCAAATGTGGTAGTTAGTGTTAGTAGTTAAAAAAATTCTATATATACCTCAGTTGAGAAGACTAATATAGACCTCGAACATTATATCCCTCGGCGCTACGCGCCTCAGGATCTAAAAGTTCTCGGTCAATAATAGCTTACTTCTCAACCTTGTTCTATAATGTACTATTTTATTTAGTTGAATATTTATAAAATGTGTTATATTATTTAAGTTTTATATTTTGTTGAAATGGAGTTTTTATTGCATTTTATTTGATTTTAATAAACGTTTATTATTTTCGTATTTTGGATCTTATTAATTTTTTTTGCCAGATTCGCACGTTTTTTATTAAAAGCGTAATTATAAACTACTTGTAAATAAATCGTTTTTTTGTACGAATCGTACGAAAAAAATCGTTTTTTTGGTTGCTTCGCTCCCATTTGATAATTTATAAAATATATTAGGCGGCAATATAAATTAGCCTATAGGCGGCAAATTTATAAATCCGCCACTGTTCCTGATCCCACTAGTTATACTGGACACTCTCTCAGAAGATCGTCGGCTACTTTATTGGCAGATGCAGGAGCAGATATTACCACACTTAAGCGCCACGGGAGGTGGAAATCCACCTCTGTAGCCGAAGGCTACATCGAAGAATCTGTAGAAAATAAAACTGTGATATCCCATCAAATATTAGGAGAAAAAGTGCCGCCTGAGCTTAATATATTTAATCAAAATCAAACCAGTGCTATCACAAGAGTTGCAGCTTCATCTTCAGGATCAATGGGTGAAACAATTTTATTTCAAAACTGTCAAAATTGTACCATTAATGTAAATATTACTCATAAAAATAATTCATAATATGTTATAAATTATTTAATATAATATCTTTGTCTGTTGTGTCTTTTGTTTTACTTTCTGCATTAGAGCAGAAAAAATTAAAAAATGCTCGCTAAACAGCAAAAGCCCAACTTTCTGTTTTAAAATGATAGATAGAAAACATTATTTTCTATGACAGTCGTTAAAAAACTATATTACTTCTAATATTTCAACTAGAGGAGCTTATACGAAATTGAAATCGTTTCGTTTTTTCAGAAAAGCATAGTGTGTGCATAAAGCGGTTTTTGTTTTTATAATGTATTATTTAAACATATTTTGCACAATATAAAATATGCTTTATTTAGAGTCTTGAAATAGAAAAAAAATCAATAAAAATCAGAATCAACTAAAGTGGAATGGAGAAAATGTATATATTATTTGGCTAAGTTTTAGATATAGCGATATACGAATTTTCTTTAGATTTCTGAGGGGTAAACTCATCAGGAAGAATTGAGGCGATGTAGAGTATCATAATTTAGTCACTCTATTAAAATAATTTACAGCAAATGGATGGTATGATATATCGTTGCTTTGCTTGTATTGTTATTGTTTTATATTTATATAACATTTAAAAAAATGTCTGCATTAGCACCTTAGTATGCATACTGTTGTGACACATGTTGGTAATCCAATTTTTTTTTTTTTTTTTTTTTTTTAAGGCGTTCATGCTCCATGTAGGAGCGTTGCCAGGCTAAACAGCTTTTAATATTCACCATGGTCATTCGCAGCAGCGACATAATTACCATGGCAGCCGATTTTTTTAAGGTCGTTTATTACGTCAGTCTCCCATTGTAGTCGTGGTCTACCTCGCGGTCGTCCACTCCCTGGGGCACTAACGTACATTTTCTTATCATTCCAGACTGTGAATCGGTTCGTACAACATGCTCAAGCCAAGCAATCCTATTAGAACGGATACAACCTATTATATAAGGAACCTCAAGAAGGTCTCTGATCTCAAAGTTATACCGGGTTCTATACTCTCCATCGTCTGTCTTAAGTGGACCAAAAATGTAGCGTATGATCTTACGCTCAAATACAGATAAATGCGATTCGTCATTTTGTGTAAGGGTCCACGAATGTGACCCATACATCACAACCGGTCTAATCAATGTCTTGTATAACTTGAGCTTGGTGTTAGTTGATACATACGGTGATCCAAGGAGAGGTTTAATTGAGTAGAAAGTTTGAGTACCTGCAGCGATTCGTGCTTTAATATCTGTAAGTATGCTGTTGTTTGAGTCAAGCATTGATCCCAAATATTTAAAAGATTCAACTCCCTCAATTCGTTCATCGCCGCACATCAAATCTTTCTTCTCAGCCTCTCTTGAAACATTCATATGTTTGGTTTTATTGTAGTTAATTTGCAGACCAATTTTCCTAGCACCACTCTCGAGCGACTTAAAAGTCTCACTCATAACAGCTTCACTTTGGCCGAGGATGACAACATCATCAGCGTAAGTAATCATCTGTAGTGAGTTTATTGACAAGATATTGTTATTAGTCGGTAGTTTCTTTTGACGGCACACATACTCCAAGGCTAGATTAAAAAGTATAGGAGAGATAGCATCACCTTGTCATAATCCGGAGTCGACTTTAACACAGCATTGAGAGTTTTGTACTGTCATTTTGCATAGTGATACCAGTTTACCAGGAATTCCCATTGACACCAGAGCAGACCATAGAGTCTCTCGTTCGAGAGAGTCGTAGGCCTGCCTGAAATCAATGAAAAGTTGGTGCACAGGTATGTTGAACTCTCGACACTTTTCCAAAATCATCCTTATCGAGAAAAGTGCATCGGTGGTACCTCGGCCCCGCCGGAAACCACACTGATAATCTCCAAACAGTTGTTTAGCAAAAGGATTGATTTTTGATAGCAAAATGTAGGAAAAGATCTTATATGCTGTGCAGAGGAGAGCGATTCCTCTGTAGTTTGCACATTGTAGGCGATTACCTTTTTTATGGATTGGTATCAGCATAGCTGTGTTCCAGTCTTGTGGCATGGTTTCAGTCCTCCAGATCATTTGAACAAGTTCAAACAATCTTGAGGATAGAGTTTCGCCACCATGTACAATCATTTCGGATGTTATATCGTCGATACCAGGTGCTTTATTGCATTTTAATTTTGACAGCGCCGCATCGAATTCCTCTATGGTGGGTTCGTCTACATGTACCTTTGACGCACGAATAAGCTTTGCTCGTCGCCCGACTTGTTGCTGGTCACTTAAGTTGAGAAGATCTAAAATATTTTTAAGGTCTACTTGTAGCTCCCCATCTTCGTTTTGAATAGCAGTCGATCTAGTTTGAGGGCCCTTCTTTAAGGTTTTAACCTGTTGAAAGAAGTTACGCGATTGATGTTCCTTATTGAAGCTTTCAATCTCCTCACACTGTCTCTTCCACCATTCTCTCTTCGTTCGTCTACATAGCTTTGTAACGGCTTGTCTTGCCAGTTTATAGTTCTCCTTCGTGGACCTGGTATTGCAACCTTGTAGACACTTCAGATAGCAATCTCTTTTGTATTGAATAGCGTCAAGGCATGCTTGATTCATCCATGGCTTCTGGGAGTGGTTGTGTGGGGGTCCAAGTATTCCCTCAGCAGCGCTTAAAACAGCATCTTTGAGCAAATACCATGACTTATCGACGTCTCCATTAATGGTTTCTGATTTATCCAATGTTTCGGCAATATGGATTTGATATCTCTCTTCTGTTTCAGCATTCTTTAATAATGAGATGTTAAAACGTTTCCGTTGATTGAATTTTGGAATGCCTGGATTTGGGAAGTGGCACCTTATCGTTGCACATACAAGGAAGTGATCACTTCCAATGTATGCACCTCTAAAGGATCGCACATCCCGAACGCTCGAAAAGAAACGTGCTGTTACTAGAACGTGATCAATTTGCTTTCGAGTGTTTCCATTCGGTGAGACCCAAGTCTGTTTATGAATCGATCGATGCGGAAAGAACGTACTGGCAATTCTCAAATTATTTGATAATGTAAACTCAGTCATTCTCTCACCATTATCATTCGAATTCAAATGCAGACTGTTGGGACCCACCACATTTCCATAAGAGATATCTCTTCCAACCTGTCCATTAAAGTCACCAAGAACCATAACGAAGTCGCGTGTGGGTGTTTGTTTCATAACCTCTTCCAGTGCTATGTAGAAATTATCCTTCTCGTCGACGGTCTTAGCTTCAGTGGGTGCATGCACGGCAATAAGAGAAATATTGTTATATGTACCACGTACACGTAGGTAGCAGATCCTCTCACTGACCGGGATGAATTTCATCACGGCTTCTTGTATGCGTGCACCAACAAGAAAGCCAGTACCAAATTCTCTTCGAGAAGTATGACCACTACAGTATAGAGAGTGACTATCCAAATCTTGTTTTCCGATTAACGGCTGTCTAATTTCTTGTAGAGCAATAATATCCATCCTATACCTCTCAGCCTCTGATTCCAGACTTATAAGAGCATAAGGAGCGCATGTTCCACGTTCCGATTCGGTAGTCTGGTCCTTTTCACGTCCAGGTAAAATTCTGTTTTGTTGTCCGGGTCTGTTATTCTTTTTCTGATCACCAAATTTAACATATTAGTTTTTTTTCCGGGGTTAGGGTGTTAACCTTAGGCCCAACCCAAAATTGTCGTGAATGGGTCCGTTCTGCATATCAAGGTGACCAGAAACAACCTTTTTACACGTTTATATAGCGAGCCGCTTGATTCAAGACAGACGCCCGCTCAAAGCGGCCCCTGACATGGAGAACAGACGCTTGAGTCGCATTGGTTGTAAGGCGCCAATTCACCGTGATGTAGCGTCATTGACTAAGCAGCTTTACTCTGCTTGTCTCCAATACACCAACCTAATTCTGTCAGCATTACCCAGGCAGCACGGCGTGGACGTCGAATTTCGGATTTCGCTACCCAATGTAATCCAATTACAACACTTTTTATTTTGAAAAAAGTATATTGTTGAAATAAAGGTGTAAATACGCTAACCGTTAATGATTAAAAAAATATAACCCCTCAATGTTGCTATACTAAAAATCATTGAATTAATAAAACAATTACATCATGGAACTGTGAAATAGAAAAAAGATACAAACGATACTCTTTTAAGAACGTGAATTTAATTTCAGATCATGATTTCATCGTTAAAAACAAGTTGAAGTTACCACATACTTTTTTCCATAAAAAATAAGCCCCTAAATTGCACTATATTTTTTACATCTAAATTAAAAAACTAAATGCTATCGAAGTCTTACGGAAGTCTTATAGAAGCCATTGTTATTGTAACTACTATCAAAGATATTTAGTTGTTTCTTAACATTTAAATTAACAATCGAAGGACCAGAGTTCGTAACTGATCCGACCGTAAATAAAAACTTAAAATAAAACACAATATAATAACATAGCAATAACAATAATTACGTTACAAAAGTGAAGAAATCTAAAAACATATGATATTTTTGTCCATTTTTAAAAAGCTTCTAAACGACTTCTAATGATTGCTTAAAAGGATCTATTAGAAGCACCTTGCCTAAGCTATAACTTGTGAAAACTAGAAACTCTATTTAGCTTCCATAACTGCTTACAAAAAACCATACCGAAGTTATTTCCGAAGTCTTATGCAAATCATAGCTTCGTTAAATGCGGGGAAATTTCTCCAAATGGACTTTTTCGAAACCGCTTAGAAGTTTTAAAGAAACTATGAAGGTGTGGAAGCTACTTTCGATTAGACTTGTTTAGTGTTTTAAAAGAAGTTAAATTGCTAGTTGGGATTGACAGTACCGTGCTACGTTATCTTTATTTATCACAAGTTATCTTTATTTCACTGGGTTAAGGATACGATAACTCATTATGTAAGACAACATCTCTATATATAGAACGTTAAAGTAACAAAATCCGAATTGGTATATGAATGAAAAAATCTTTGCAAGAAATCATCTTTATATAAGACGAATTTCTGAGTTTTTGCAAACAAAACGATTCAAAAATAACAAAACTAAAATTAATTCGTTCTGTTATTTTTCCACATTTCATTTGTAAAATGTTCTTGTTTTCTTTTTAATTAAAAAATTTTTAATTTCCAATCTTTAGAAACCAATATTACAGATATTATGTCGACTAATGCGGATAAATAGAAATTTACTTGGTATCAAAGCATGAACCTTGACAGAAACGATAGGATAGGAATTATTGTAATCGTTAAATTAAGATAATTCGCGATACCTATACTACATCGAAAATATGTTTCACTTATTTACATTTATATATTTTAAACTAATTTTCTAGACAACAAATTTTTTATGAACTGGTTTGGAGTTTGGACCAACAACTAACGGTGCATGCACAATGTATAAGGTTTTTCCTCATGAGATTTGAGCAACTTTGTATTATTCTTTTTTAATAGAAATACAATGCATTAAAATTTAGGTAGCTCAATTCTCTATTAATCATGAGGAAAAAGTTACGAAATTTTTAACTTTTTCATTGAGGAAAAAGTATTTTAAAAATAAATTTTTTTTTTCTCAAAATAAATTTTCATACAAACTTGGATCTCACGAGTAAAAGTATTTTCATTGTGCATGCATTGTTATATTTAAACAAAAATAAAAGTTTTTTGGGTATTTAAATTGTATTTGTAATTTTTACATGTATAAGCGTTAAAAACAAAACTTATTTACAGCTATTAAAGATGCCCTTACTATTCATTCGTTCAAATGCTGCATTTGCATCATAATTTCTAAATCAAAATAGTAATATTTTATCTAATATTTGATACATAAAATGAACACTTACCTATAAAACTCAGCAACTGCATCTTTTCTACGATTACAATATAAAACTCTAAAAGCTACAGCACCCAAGCCGGCTAAAACCAAAGCAATAGCAACATGTTTTTGCGTTTGCTTGTGATGTAAATTTCTTAAATTTGGTTTCAAACAAACTTCTTTTACCTCACCGCCCGTCATTATTGAAAAAGATTATTACAATTTTTTTATAATTTCGTTCGCTTAAGAAAAAATTGATTTTATTTTATTTTTCAAATGTTTGGATTAAGTTCACTACGATTTAACATTTTTTTAAAATTATTTATACCATTCATATTTAATCTTATACTTCTAAAGTAAAATGCCTAGGCTACGGTCATTCACATTGAATTTCATGAATGCATTTATATATTTATATAACATAACATTTTAAAAGAAAAAATTCATAAAAATAAAATATATTTTTCTTTTAAAATTAATTATATATTTTATATAAAAATACAGAAAAATGAATTAGAAATGGTTATTTTTAAAGAAAATTTAAATTCTTTTATGTTTTTTTCTCAGTCATTTTATTTTTAAATATTTGTTTACAAAAACAACAACAAAGTTTGACAAATTTTAAATAATTTTTGCATAACTTTAAATGCACAATGAACTTTGGATATTTAAGGAAAAAGTTGCTGGTTCTATTGTTATAATTTATTGCTTAATTTTGTTATTTAGAATAAAACTAGAAAATTGTTGTAATTTAATTGTGAATGTTTTCTTTGAATTTTCCTATGAACTTTGGTTAGCAAAACAATAAATTACTTGAACCTTTTCCTAGGCGATAATGTTAAATGTTTGCCCCTCTATAAGCAACAATTGTTTTTCTATTTCTCTCGTCCCGGTGTTCTGTCCACGGATCTGGTCAACTAAAATCTAGTGTTCCTCAAACCAATTAAATTATAAAAGAAATATAATATATTTTAAAATTTCATTTCAGAAAATTTCAAATTTTTTTGAAACAAAATCAAGAAGCTGACCATTTACAAAACAACAAGAAACACATCAATTTCTTTCTAATCCAACTGTGGGAAATAATCATTTTAGAAAAAAGTTAAACAATAAAAAAACTAACATAAAAACTATAATGGGATATCTAATCATAGGACGTTCAACTTATTATAAAATATATTAAAATCACAATGGAATGCAACAACAACTTCAATTTCTGTTTAATGCAAATTCCCTGAGACCCTAACTTGTGACTATTATTTGTGTTTCACAAGTTTTGATCTCCGGTATTGGCAAACAAACTATCACCATAGAAAACAATTTCCAGCAATAACAACAATATTAATAAATATCTGCAGTAAAAAAAATTTACTATTGCAACAATAAAACAGGTTTCCTCTATAGAAAATTTATTTATAAAATGCAATTTGAATTAAGATAAAAAATTAAAGAATAAAATCTTCTAGGATTTGATTAAAAGAAATCTATTATTCGTAATATAAATCTGTAATTTTTTTTTTCGTTTTAGTTTTTCTATTAAAAAACAGTTGCAGTGTCAGTTGCATTACAAATGCATAGAAAATGGTTTTATGAATGGAAAAAAACTATTAGAAATTTATTGTGGAGAAAAATAAAATATGCAGTTATATTATAGGAAATAAATATATTAAAAAGCTATGCAATAATAAATACAATCTATTTAATTTATTTTTTTACAAAAGGTCAAAATAAAAAATATGTATATTTAAGTATTTTTATAAAAATTATATTTAAACTAAATTTTAATTGTTTTTTTAAATGTTTGTAAATAAAAGATGTTCAACTTTAGGTGTGTAGTGACCGCCGAATTACTTTATCTCGGTTTAATCCAGGGTTGTTCCTTTACGCGTAATCTAAAATAGATTACATTACATGTAATCTATGTAATGTAATCTATGTCATCTATGTAAATTTGGTGTAATCTATTAATTTTGATTTAAAAGAAATATGTGGAAATATTGTATTATCCCTACTGAAAAATTTTTTCGCAAAACACATGATCAATAATATTGTCAAAAACAAGATCTTGCGATCTTGAAAAAGTTAATTTAATTGCTAAAAAAGTTTAGAATGCACTTATCAATTAAATAGATTACATAATAGTTTACATTATAGATTACACGAAAATATCTGGCGTAATTTACACGTAATCTATGCGTAATCTATACATGTAAAGTAATCTATTTTGTCTACGGCACAACCCTGGTTTAATCTCTATATCAGGGAATTGAAACAATGGATTTACTTGGGTGATTGATTTGTTTTTTCAAATCCCCTAAATTCTTTTTCCTAGCCTAACTGACTTCAACTTACGTCTTACATTAACTTATAAACTTGAATTTAAAAATGCCTTAAAAATATGTTGTTTTACTGTTAATAGATTGTTTATTACTGTATCTTTGTTGGGAAATTGTCTTCCTTGTCATACATATTTAAATTAATGGCGTTTTCTAGAACTACTTTTCTGGAATAGACATGGGAATAGTGAAGTTGATGTTGAATACGTGAACTAAAACGCAATTCCAGATTTTCAAAACCAACAATTTCATGGTGTCCACTATTTTTTCAAAACAAAATTCCTTGAGTTTTCATTCAAGCTCAAAAATATGGAAATTCTATGACTTTTTAAAAAAAGAACTAAACAATTTTGACCAACATTTATTTAACTACATAAAATACCTCGTACTAGAACAACCATGGCTTTCCAGAACGATTATGTTAATAGACTGGTCAAACAGAACTCTATGCTTTTTTTAGTTTTTTCCCGATGAATTTTCCCCATCTTCTTCTCGAGTGGACATGATATCTTCGGCTACTAAAGAGTTTAAATAATGATTTCATATTTAGTGTGCTAAATATGTTTAACTAAATAATAAAAAAATTGCTAATCAAAACCGATATAAACAAGAGTTTCCCAGTTCAATCGTCATTGTTAAACTAATGATATAAACGATTCTGATCAAAGCTTGACTGGAACCATTCAATTTGGGATTAATAAATTCATTTTCTTTTCAATAATAAAACCACTGTAAAAAATGTTTTCAAAGGTGGCCAAATTGTCTCTTAGAAGCTAACGTAGATTATTTAACATTTAGAAACATAATAAAAATCTCGTAAATCGGCCCTCCGTCCTATAGTATTGAAAAGCTATACCAGTGGTTTAATACCGAAAAATGGAAAATTGAATAAGCCGAAATTGACAGATCGAAAGTGGCAAAACATTCGATTATGTCAATTTCTGACAAAAGTTTTTCAAAAAATATTATAGCCTCCCTATATCATTGATATTCACTTCGTTCGCGAAACGCTTTGCTTCAAACCCGACTGTTCTGGAACTTCGAAAGAAATGCCCCTAATGCATCCTTCAGGAGTTAATATGAAAGCTTCATTCCAAACCCAAAATTGCCAAAAAATCTTTAAAGAGCGGGTCAAACTACAACAAATCTTTTTTCACTGGACAACATTCTATGTGATAACCTTTAGCCTACCTACCTAATGATCTAAATACAATTTTCAAAAGAATTTGCACGCACTTTAACTAATATGTTTTACACATATAAATCTGTTATTTTCTTCGTGCTGGAAGTTGGTCAATATCTAGTCGATTCACAAAAAAGAATGAAATGTGATACATCAAATTATAGATCAACAGTTTTACAGTTCATAATCCTATTCAAAATATATGAAAATATATAAAATTTTCATTCACATATATCACATTTTTGGAAGACAACAATTTGATATCTGATAGTCAGTCACTCTGTTTTCGAAACAAAAAATCAACAGTCGTACTGAACTGAGTTTAGTATCCAATTGTTCGGACTGCATACTTGCAAGAGATGGTGAAAATTATATTATTGCATTAGCATCTCAAAAGCAGTTGATCGAATCTGGCATGCTAACTTGATCAACAACCTCGTTGCGTTTAGCTTTCACTGTACAATCGAAAAGTTTGTTTAAAATTTTCTAACTGACCGATACATTTTGGTTTCCATTTTTTTCTTTATACAAAATCAGTCATGTTTTGGTGTGATTTATTATAAATTAAGAATTAACGTCTCTGAACAGCCGAAGGTATCATCCTAACTGAGGTAAAGGTTTTGAGGAATTTGGATTTTCTTAAGGAACTTACTTGACCTTAAGGTTTTCTCTCTCTCTCTCTGGCGTTTATATTCCATGGAGGAATTTTGCCATCTGTGCAATCAGCTTCCAATCATCTCGTTCCATGACCGGTTCACCCCAGTTTTGACATCCTATATCACGAAGGTCTTGAATGATGTCATCACGCCAGTGTTGTCTAGGTCTTCCTCTTCGACGAACACCAGCTGGTTATTGTTGGGACGCTTTTTTATCATTTTATCTAATGGAGATATCTGCCTGCATGTCATTTGACGATGTTATTACAGACTCGAGGTATTTGACGTTTTCTACGCGTTCTACTTTATAGTCGCCACTAGCCAGTATTCAGATTGCTTGGAAGTAAGTTCCTGGATGTTGTTCCAAGTCGTTTAGCATTTCTTTCAAACTGAGAGAGAGTATCCTTAATATCGCTTGGTCTACGTCCGAAAAGCGCAATATCATCTGCATAGCCAAGAATTTGACTAGATTTGTTAAATATGCAGTTTGTGTCTCAATTCAGCTTTTTCTTATCGGATTCTCAAACGCCAAATTAAATAGTACGGGCGCGAGTGCAACACCTTGTCGAACACCTAATGTTATATGAAAAGAATCAAAAACTGACCCTTCGATTGCTATTCTACAGTTTGATCCCGATGTTGTGAGTATGGACAGAGAAACAAGTTTCGCTGGGATACCAAGGCATATGAGTGCGGACCAAAGGTTTTCGCGGATGATACTATCATATGCTTGCTTGAAATCAACGTAGAGCATGGTGAATGCTGATGTTGTACTTCCAATATTTCCAGAATCATCCTTAAAGTAAAACATTGATCTGTGGTTGAGCGGTTGGGACGAAAACCACACTGATAGTCACCGATGATAGATTCGGTGAACGGGATGAGTCGAGGAAGTACGACATTAGCTAGGTAGTATTTTATATGCAGTGTTCAACAGTGCGATGCCATGATAACTCGCACACTTTAGGCGGTCACCTTTCTTATTTAGTGGAAAAACGAGAGCTGTTTTCCATTCAGCAGTTAGTTTTTCTTGGTCCCACTTCTTGGTCCTATTCAGTAGGTCTTGAAAGTGGGATCGCCATACTGCCAGCACATCACGTTCATTTGTTGTAAGCTCGTTGTTTCCATTTTTGATGGCTGTGGAAAGGGGATGAAATGCTGTGGATGAAAATCTTTTGTCAGACGCCACGCATTGGTAAAGCATTCTTTCGAATTTCCATTAGCCGCATGTTGGTTGATGTTTTCGACACAGCTCTTTAGGTGTGCGCGTTTCTTTTTACGTAGGAGTTTTGCTGGGGCTTTTCCCCTAACTTTTAAAGGAAGAAGTATCTTCCTATTTTTTGAAATTTCACAGATACAGTATTAGTGGTGATGAAATTAATTTTAGTTTATTTTTACGAAGGTTTAAATATCATAGCCAAAAAAGAAAATTTAAAGAAAAACTTAAAAAAATTTCAGATTCGTACTCGATAGCTCTAACCCTACATATAAATATTAATGATGTTGATGGAGGATGAAAACTTTAACTTTGTTAACTCCTATAATATAAGTCACTTTATTGATGAAGATCAGGTTGGTATAGGGTCACTCCTGGAAAATAATATTAGAATTTTGTATTTGAATATTCAGAGTATAAAAAAAAGTTGAATTATTTGGAAATCTTGGCGAAAAAATATAAATGTGATATTGTTGCAGTTACTGAATCATGGCTTAAGAAGGAGGATGAACCTTTTTACAATACTAAAGGTTTTACATCATTTCACTCATTTAGGAATAAGTCCGATGACCCAACACAAACTGATGAAATACCTAGAGGGGGTGGTGTTTCTATTTTTGTGGGGGAGTATTTAAAATCAAACTTAGCGTATAACGAAGCGGATAATTTTAATAATTTTCGGGGGATTAACATTGGTAGTCTAAAAATTGCTCTCTTTGGTATTTATAGGTCAACAGATCAAAGAAATAAAAAAGAGACGCTTATAGAAAAAATGTCGGATATACTGGAGAAGTATAAAAACTGTTTTGTAATGGGAGACTGCAACATAAATTTACTAGACAAAAATTCTATCAATCAATCAATAATCAAAAGTTATTGTGAGGCAATCAATGTACATGGTTACAGCATTATGAATAAAATTGATATATCGATGCCAACCAGACCTACAAATAAAAGTTCCTCAATTATAGATCATGTAATGACAGATTTATTCCAGTATAATTATATTTTGTCTATTTGCCATGGTTCAATTAGTGATCAGAATGATCTAATATTGGATATGGATTTAAGATGTAACTCCAACTTAAAGAATGAAAGTCGTAAGGTAGAAATTATCAATGCGGAAAGGGTAAAAGAATGAAATAAGAAATTTAGATCTATCAGGTTTTGATAACTTTGATCAACTTCATAAGGTTTTCATAGATTCAATTACTAATAATACCACAGAAAAAACATTTAAAAGAAAGGATTTTATCATAAAACTATATATTAATAGAGAAATTTTAAGCTTGATAAAGGAAAAGGACAAATTATATATACTAAAAAAAAAACAAATATCCCGACTCATATATTCTTAAAAATAAGTTTAATTTTTATAGAAATAAGATTGCCAACCAAATAAAATATCAAAAACGCAGTTATTATTAGGCTTACCACCTTTGAATTTTTCCAAAAGCGTATACATATATTTTGAAATAAAGTAATTCAAAGAATTTTTTTTACTCATATATTTTATTTTATTCATTTTATAAGTTAATTGGAAAAAACGATAACAATAGCCGTGTTCGATTTGACTGAAATAACTGAATCAACTGAAAAATTGAATGCAATTGTTGTTGTTTTTCAGTTGTTTCAGTCAAATCGAACGCACCTAATATAATCAGAATAAACATATTAAAAAACTGTCTTACTTTAATTGATTAAATAACATATAATAACATAGTTAAAAAATTTTATAAATAGTAGCCAAAGAGTATAGTATGAAACAAATATTTAATGTAAAGCTTTAATTTTTATATTTTTTGTTCGATTTTGCTGCTTCGATCAATTTTTTGTTAGACTTATCTTTTTTCTTAATAAAACTTGCAATTCAGTGCAACTCAATGGCGGATTTCTAAATAGGCTAGCTAGGCTGTAGCCTACGGCGGCAAATGTTCGTAGGCGGTAAATTTTTGTGCGGAAAATTTTAAAAATATAAAAATTTTTCAAAATAGAAATCTTTTTGCGGCGGCGAGAGCCGCCCGCCACTATAAACAGCGTATCCAGATTAAATCAATCAAATTCGTAAAATTTCTTATCGCTATACTCGAAACATAGCGGCGGCGTGCTCTACAGTTTTTATTGCATTTTATTTGATTTTAATAAACGTTTGTATTATTTTCGTATTTTGTATTATATTAATTGTTTTTGCCAGATTTGCACGTTTTTAATTGAAAGCGTAATTTTAAAGTACTTGTAAATAACGTGACCTTCAAATTTCGAAATTTCGCGCTTTTTTGGTCGCTGCGTTCGTATTTCATAATTTTTTAAAATATATTAGGCGGCAATATAAATTAGCCTATAGGCGGCAAATTTGTAAATCCGCACTGATGCAACTCATCTGTAATTGAAATGCATAAATAATTCTGATTTCACCATATCGGTATGAAGCCTTTTGATTTGTTAGTCCATATATTTCCCATCACGCTAAAAATTCATTCAACAAAACAATTAAAATTATTAATTGGCACTGCAAAAACAAATTTGCAAATTTTAAGTAATTCAGGTGCTTTTGTGTTGATTTTAAAATATTCAGTCCACTTTTCTCTGCAATTCATTCCAGTTAATAAGGGAGAAACTTCATTTACACAGAAAAAAATAAAATTTTATACTAAAGGAAATGGATTTAAGATCAAAGGATTTTCGCCTATAATTTTTGCGCAAAGAAGTGTGGCATTTACTATAAAGAATAGAAAATCTTTATTTGAAAGTTTTTAAACATACTTTAACCTAAAACGTTGGTGTTTTGAATAGAATTATATCACACTTTATGCCAAACTCGTTGAAAAATTTAATCTAACTTTTCAAGATATTTGAACCAAAGAGTAATAAACTTTATTTGAATAAACTTGAAACCTCGCTGTAAATGGTTCTATAGTTCAGTTTAAAGTATTGCCTCTTTGAAATAAAGCCAACTAATACTTTAGTTGAAAAAGTATGCAAATTTATACTAAGTTTACACCAGTATCTAATAGGTACGTACTATACTTATTAGGTAGACTATGGTCGATGTAAACAGTTATCAAAAAAGTACGTACCAAATATTTGGTAGGATGATTTGCTACGTATCAAATTAGGTACGCAGCAAATAGGTATTATTTTTACGGTGTGAACACTAAAATTTGGTATGACATTTAAAATAAAAATAAATCAACTTATTTTATAAATATATATTTAAGTTTCACGTGATTTTTTTGCTGAAATTAAAAGTGAAAAATTTTTAGCAAGAATATAATAACTGATTACAGTTTTTTATAAAAAATATATATGGAACTTCTTTTTTTTAACCAAAAAACTAACAATGAAAAAGACGCGCTAAAAATTAATATGTCATACCTAATTAATAAGAGTTTACATCACCGTACCAAATTTAAAAAGTATGATGACGAAAATGGCTAGCAAATTTGATACGTAGCAAATTAGATACTGGTGTAAACTTAGTATTAGAGTAAAGGTTTAAAGATTTTAAAAATAAACATTGATATAAGGCTATTTTATGTAGAAGAGACAAATAAAACATTATGTATAGCACTTGTTACTTTACATAGGATAACTTTAATAGTTAATTAGTAAAACACCAAAGGTTGTTTTAGATACTCTTTATATATATTTCGGTTTGTTAGACCATCTTCGGTTTGTTAGACAACAAACCCAAATATATGTTTAGAGTATCTAAAACAACATTTGGTGTTTTATTACTTAACTATTAAAATTATCCTACGTAAAGTAACAAGTGCTATATATAATGTTATTTGAATACATACACCAAGTGGCAACGGCAAGCAGTGTAAATTATAGAAATAAAACAGTAATTATATCTACTATAAATGATTTAATTCATGTAATTTATTTTAGAGTAATAAGGAATTTAAATCATGTACATATATATAAATAAAATGAGAAATTGAAATATCGCTTTTCTAAAGCTTTCTAAACATAAATAGCAAACGAGCATGACCTATCAGGAAATCAATATAAAAATTTAATATTTTACTTGTTGAACTGTTTAACAAGACTATTTATTTGAAGATCCTAGAATCTATCAAAAAAAAGTATTCCTGAAAAAATAACCATACTTGTTTGCTTATTGGTGAAAATTCTAAATTGAAGACATATCATAACTTAATGATAGCATCAATACATTTGCGGACCGTACCACATTTGTATTTAATGTTGTCAAAATATACAAAAAAAAATTGGTTATATTTGATAAATTTGGGCCTACTATTACTATGCGAGGTTGTATTTTAGTCCCAGAGTTAGCATTCTTAGTTTGTAATTCTTCAATTTTCGAAAGTAATTCATTAGTATTTACTATATGGCACATAAAGTCCTCTTGTGAATCAGCAATTATATGCTTAAGTTTTGGATTGGTTTTCTTAGGATGCAACAGTGCATGCATTAATAGTGCAACTAAGGCATCTTTTGAATCTGAAAATAAAAGTATTAAATATTAGAGTTTTATGGAGCATTCTATTCGTATATTTATTTATATAACCCTCCGTACTTTGGTCCAACTTTGCATTATTTGTAAGCACGTCAACAAAACTTTTGTTAAATTTATCTTTTATTTCTACTTTGTATATCTGAGTACACCTTCTGATGAATGTATCAAAATTTTCCAGTAACAAGTTTTGTTTGCCCGGAAACAAAACTTCAAAATCAATATCAATCTATAATGTAGGTTGTTCTTAACACTAATTGATTTTAAGTTAAAAGGAACTTACTAATTGATATCCTAAGCTGTTTTTATACAACGGCCACCTTTTTAAAAATGAACTCATCACCATATCTGCTGAATTCTTAAAATGATGTAGTCTCGATCTTGAGGTGGAATGCCATTTATGTAAAACTTCAGCCCATGGCTCCATATTATTTGGCAACCAAATTTTGTTATCTTCAAATTCGTTCTAAATAAAAGTTTTAAAAAAATAATAGGAACTCTTTATAATCAATATTGTATTATAGTACCAGAAGTATCTGCAACGTCAATTAAAGAATTGTCTTGAGTATTCGACTCAACCTCAGGTAAACCATTATTGCTCAAACTTCTTCTGCATTTAGTTGCAAAGCATTTATTGCTGTAGTAATCAAACAACTTTCCAGATGGTTTTTGCTTGCAGTTACGAGGAACATAGTAAGTTTTCTAAATAGAATAAAATAATATGCAAAAATTTACAAAACTAGAAAAATCTTTAATATTAATTATTTACAAGAATGTTTAATATAAACAATACTTACAGGGATTGGGAAAAGTTTGGCAAATTGCTTTACTTAATTGCAAAAAGTTTGTTGGTTTCAACATAATTTTTTTCGCCATATGGTAGTTCACGATTACTCTTGCTACTGTTTGTTGCATTTTTTTATTTAGCAGGCTATTTTTGTTGTAAAAATCTAAAGCCATTCTACCGTTAATCGAATTTTGTACCACAGCTTCTAAATTGAACGCATCTTCAAATCTAAATATATTAAATGATTTACATAAATAATAATTAACTATACATATTTTTAAGTTTATACTTACGAACTAGTACCAGAGGAATCGCCTTCCCTTGCATGATTGGTTATCCACTCGCTTACTTTAGAATTCATACTAACAGTGTCTTCTTCGAATTTTAATCCCTGAAACATCATCGATGAAATAAAGTTTCATAGTCATTTCTATTATGAACTTACAATTTCTGCTCGTCATGCCTTAAATTTGGCTTTGAACAAAAACTTTTCTCCTAAAACTTGACTTTTAAACACCTCTTCAATGTCCCGTTCTTCCATTAATTTTAACACTGGAATTGTAATGTGCTCCTTCAGTAATAATTCTACAATTTGGGGCGATAGACTCCAAAATTGCATTAATAGAACTGAATCACTGTCCCATGTTTCAATAGGGAAAACAAAGAGCTCTTCAATAGACGCAGGTGTATTGTCCCCGTCGTCATTAAATGTGATAGGCGTACTCTCATAATCGTTCACATCCATTTTAACTAATTTTGAAAATAATAATAAACAGATTTTAAATGATAACAATATAAACCTATATGATTACTGCAGCTTTACTTATATGTAGAACACTTCAATTAACCACACAAAGCCATAAGATACACTTTTAACCTACAAGCAGACGCTCATAGATATACACAATAATCACGATGCACAATACTTACAAAAGCACACATAAAAAAGTGTTTTTATGTGGCAGGAATTTACCTTAACAATTTTATCGCATTTAAGACACTTTTCCTCTAATAACTCACATTATATTCCACGAGATCGTGCAGTGCCGTCCCAATGTATTTTGGGGCCCCTGGCCCACTATTTCTAGGGGGCCTTTTCGAAAATTAACAATAAGACTGTGTTTCAATTGATGCTTAATTGTACTAAACGTGCTAAATCAATTTAGTCAACTATTTTATTTGACCAAATTATATTTTGTTTCTAAATAATTTGGAAGAAATTCATACGTTAAACAATATATGACAACTTGATTATATTAATTTGAATTAAAATTCGATAATTTTGTAAAACTAAATTTAGATTTAGCAGTTTCGTACAATTTAGCAGCTAATTGGAACCCAGTCTAAATTAAATTAAAAAGCATAATTACTTACGGGTTTTTGAGGTTTATTATAATGTTTATTTTATTTAAATATTTTTTCTTCTCACTTTTTTGTCAACAAATTTATCTACAACATCTTCAAATTCTATAGATTTTAATAAATCACTTTCTATGCACATCGACGCAAGGGAATTCAGTCGCTCCTGCGGCATGCTGTTTCGCAAATCATTTTTTATGTATTTCATCGCCTAAAAAGACTGTTCTCCTGAACAATTAGTGACCTTAATGGTTAAAAAAATTTTGAATGCTCTTTCTATGTTTGGAAACATATTAATTAAATTCTTTTGAATAATAAGTGTTATCCTCAATAAGAGATATAACGGGAAATATTTTCTAATATATTCAATATTCAAAAATTTTCTGATATAAATTATAATGTCTTTTTGTGATTATTTAATAGCTATTTATGAAACAAGTTGCTAAATTAGGTTGTTTTATGCACGAGATGTGAAATTGGCAACCGAGGCGAAGCCTAGACAATACATCGAGTGCTTAAAACTACTAATTTAGCAACGTGTTTCATACAAGATTTTTTGTAACGAAGTTGCAAAATTAAACTTTTATAAAAAATACAACTAAGTATTTGTATCTAGTACGTTTTGAGCAAACCAATTTGATCTTATAAGGAGTATGTAGCCTTAGTTTTCTTTTAGTTTTCATACTGCCAATTGTGAAAAATATCAAGATGAGTTCAAGTGATGATGATTTTGTATCGTCAGATATAGAAAAAGCAGCAAATGAAGCTATTTCTACAATCGTACCGGAAAAATTGGCAAAATTGGCGTACGAAACTTCATACAAAAATTTTGATGAGTGGTTCAAAGAATCAAAAACTACAACAATCAATGACATGGTCATGCTGGCCTATTTTGTAAGAAAACTAGGATCCATGAAACCTTCAACATCGTGGTGCGAGTACTCTAAACTAAGAACTATGGTTTATTTGAACGCCAGCGTGGATATGAAATCATTCACGAATTTGATAGCTTTATTTAAGCATTACTCTAGTAAATTTGGTCAGATTCATTAAAGTACTAATTGTAGTTGTTTAATAGTTTATTAAAGCATTAATAATAATGGTTTAATGATTCATTAAAGTACTTATACTTTAATGTATCATTAAACCATTATTATTAATGCTTTAATAAAATATTAAACAACTACAATTAGTACTTTAATGAATCTGACCAATGTACTAGATTAATGCTTAAATAAAGCTCATTTAATTACTAAAATGACGCACGAAAAACCGTAGATTTTGCAACTTAGTTACAAAAAAAGAATTTTTGAAATTGGCATGGGCCCAGTAAAAAAATTGCATTGTTGTTTTTTAAATTTATTATTTGAAGTGTTCATTTTCATATTTTTATGAGTGTTTTATGGTGGGCCCCCGGCCCAGGGCCGGGTGGGCCGTACCGTAGTAACGGCACTGAGATCGTGCACAACATATTTTCATATTTTTCATAAAACTACAGTAATATCATAAAATATATAGTATAAAAATATCTACTTACTTATCCGTTTGCCGAAATACAATTACCAAATTATTAAAAATTCATAAACACTGAAATTTGACCACATTACAATATCACATTATAAGTCACAACCAAAACTAAACTGATCACAAACGCATAAGGAAAACGTTTTTGTGTAATGATCCGATATGGGTAACCATACTAAGTGAAGACATATCGCCAATAACATAGTTGAGTAAAACAAAAGAGAAAAATTTATTGAAATACCAACAACTTTATGATAAATGGAAAAAACTTGAAATCAAAGTTTTTGAAATTTACCATCCAAAATAAAGGATATCAACCATTAAAATAAAGTACAATAATTTTAAAATGAAATTTCAATTTAGGTTTTGGTTTAAAGATTTATGCTAATTATTATTAAAGTTTTTGATTTTTTAGCCCAAAATTCTAAGAAATTTAAGGTAAAGGAAATTACTTTAAAACAAAAAAAAATTAGTTTGAAGTAAAGTTTTTGCCCAAACTTTAAAATAAACTCGTATTTTTTTAAAAATAAAGTTCCATATTTCTCTCTGTGTAGGATACGTATTTCTGAAAATAACTGAATTTAACTATTTATAACCAAAAAAGCGTATATTTTTGAATATTTTCAAAAAACGTACGTTAGCGTATTCACAAATATTTTTGATAAAAAAAACGTATTATACGCTCCAAAAACGTATAGGTGGCAAGCCTAGGTATAACACTTGATAATTGGTTTCTACGAGAAAAAGCGAATCATCCCAAATAATTTTAGACGAAAACCATTTGTTTTATGATTGTTTTGTTTTTTTAGGTTTCAAATGTTTGGGTTTCAATCAATATTTCTCTTAAATCAAAAAATCAGGAAATTTGAATAAAAGTATATTATTGATTTTATTTTTTAATAAAGTTTTCTGCTACAAAATGTAGTTTCAAAACTGCATTGCTCGTAGATAATGTAGATTTAAACTTCCAAACTGACAATTTGATTATATTTTTATACTATTTTTTGTTTAATATAATGTGGGCCGTGGCCAAATAATGTAGTAGGAAAGGAATTGCAATCATAACACCACATCAAAACCTTTAAGGCAAGGTCACACAACAACATGTGTCCTAAGATGTGGATGGACGGCGAACGCAAATCCTTGTTTTTCTTAAAAGGGATAACTTAGTATAAAGAAAATAAAAGAATTTTTTTATTAAATTTGCAGGAACAACACTGAGGCCCGCTATACACTTGAGCTAAACTATGCGAACTATGTTTTTAAAAAAATAATGTTTTAACGCGAATAATATTTTTTAAACAATATGTAATGAATGTAATGTTTCCTTTTTTATTTTATTTTTTTAAATTATTTGTTTCCGTAATGTTTTTTTGTATAATTACGTTGTATACAAAAACATAGTTCGCATAGGAGCAATTCCATATGAAAGCGATCACCTTTTGGACGACCCCTCTCCGATTTTAAAATAAATAGTCTCAATCGATTGCCCAGCAAAAAATAATGTACCTACATTTATAGTGACTGGTTTAGTGGTGGTGTACACCACTGTCATGTGACAAAATTGAAGAATTCTTCATAAAGGACCTCATTGAAAGTTGTTTTAAAAAAAAACTACTAAGGCGATCGCAACGAGTGATAGCTCGTTGGAAAGGTATTGAGTCAGGCTTTAATTGAAAAATAAAATTTTCCTAATTTTTCTCAGAAATTTACCTTTTTTCCCATGAAAATTAAATTTTCCCATGAAAATTAAATTTTCCGATTTTCCACAGAAGCTCCAAAATTTTCCGGCTAGTTTTATTTTTTTTGGATTCCTCATAATTTTTGCTTTAAGAATCAGCAATAAAAAAATGGGCCCCGACTCCTTGTTTGGACAGGAGAAGAGCATTTAAGAGACCACCTTGTTCTCATTGTTTTTATATTTTTTATAATTGAATTATTTGTAATTATTTAACATTATTTTATTTTATTATTAAAAATACATTTTAAAAATTATTTTACAGTTAAAAATACATTTATGAAGAAAAAATCAATTTTTTTTAAGAGCCCCAAGTTGAGTGTGTAGTGAATATGGTCTGCCTGCCTTCAGAAGATCGGCCATAAATCCATGGATAATAGCAGCAGTGGCATGTAATGGCACACCAAACCCGACTGAGGCTACAGGTCATAAAATGTTTTGTAAATTTTTTAAATTACCAGGTAATAAATATTTCGCCTAAAATGACACGTGCAGAAACAAGTCATAAAACACGGATTTTCCATAAATATGGCGAAATATTTATTACCTGGTAATTTAAAAAATTTACAAAACATTTTATGACCTGTGGTCGGCTTATTGGCAGTAACCAATTAAGTCCCTCTTTAAAAAACATTTTATGACCAGTAGTTCACGCAAATTTTCCTATTTATGGATCGCGTACACATGTCTTTTTTAATAGATGAAACAAAATAGACCAAAACAAAAGATATGTAAACGCCTGTGTGCGAATAAGACAAAACATAATCACTTTTTTTTAAAAAAGATGTCAATCGAGTCTATTTCGTAAAATTTTGTGCCGACTTTGTCCGAAAAGATGAAATGTTTGTCTTTTTTATATTTTTTAAACATGTGTTAGTTAAAAAAAATTATACACACTATGATACTTTTCTAAAATAAATTTTGGTTCTCGATAATTATGATTTATATGATCGATTCTCAAAAAAAAATAAATGAAACAAAAACTTATTTTATTTTACACAAAATTAAACAAAAAATTTCGAAATTCTATTTGATAAAATAAAGTTTTTTAGGTTAAGAGCATTTTATTATTTATTTTCGGATAACATCGGTATAAAAATTAGCGAAATAGACACGATTGACATCTTTTTTTAAAAAAAGTGATTATGTTTTGTCTTATTCGCACACAGGCGTATATATATCTTTTGTTTTGGTCTATTTTGTTTCATCTATTAAAAAAGACATGTGTACGCGATCCATAAAGAAAAGCAAATATCGCTTATTTTTTCTTACCTATTTTTTACCAAAAAATAAATATAAATACTTCACACACTCTGAGTCAAATTTCAGTTGAATACTAAACGTGAAAGTGTTAAAGTGTTTTTTTTGTAAAGTAAACTGTGAAGCTGTAAAGACAATTTAAAGTAAAATGAATAAATTTTGCTGCAATCCGTTTAACAAGAGTGGACATCGTTCGAAAAAGATAAAAGTATTAAAATTAACTGGTGTTTCGAAGCGATACATGAATGAATTAAATATACAATACGGTGAAGAAGCAGAATTCATTTGCCCCAAGTGTAAAATCGATTTGTCTCAACAAGCAAATGCATTGAAACAAATGCAACCACAATCCGAGAGTGAAATGACAATTGAACAAAATGTTTCATCTGATAGTGAGGCAGACATTCCGATGGTCAATATGTCTTTGAGTCCTTTGAATGAGGCTATTACCACTTTAGGTGAAACGCCTATTACAAAAAGAAAGTTGCGAAGTGAAAAATACAGGAAAGAGAAAAAAGGCAAGGTTGAAATTTTTAATAAATATTGTAATTAAGTATAAGCAAAATAAGAAAGATTTTTTCTTCATAAATGTATTTTTAACTGTAAAATAATTTTTAAAATGTATTTTTAATAATAAAATAAAATAATGTTAAATAATTACAAATAATTCAATTATAAAAAATATAAAAACAATGAGAACAAGGTGGTCTCTTAAATGCTCTTTTCCTGTCCAAACAAGGAGTCGGGGCCCATTTTTTTATTGCTGATTCTTAAAGCAAAAATTATGAGGAATCCAAAAAAAATAAAATTAGCCGGAAAATTTACAAGCTTCTGTGGAAAATCGGAAAATTTAATTTTCATGGGAAAATTTAATTTTCATGGGAAAAAAAGGTAAATTTCTGAGAAAAATTAGGAAAATTTTATTTTTCAATTAAAGCCTGATTCAATACCTTTCCAACGAGCTATCACTCGTTGCGATCGCCTTAGTAGTTTTTTTTTAAAACAACTTTCAATGAGGTCCCTTATGAAGAATTCTTCAATTTTGTCACATGACAGTGGTGTACACCACCACTAAACCAGTCACTATAAAAAAAAAAAAATATGTAGATACATTAGTTTTTGCTGGGCAATCGATTGAGACTATTTATTTTAAAATCGGAGAGGGGTCGTCCAAAAATTTGCCAATTTTGATCGTTTTCATATGGAATTGCTCATAGTTCACATAGTTTAGCTCAAGTGTATAGCGGGCCTAATAATGGAGTTGCCAAAATCCATATATATATTATGATTAAATTTAAGCAAGCAATAACATGCCATCTTCAAGAAATACTTCATAGCTAAGATTGAGGGTGCTACCGTTGACTGAATAAAGTTTTTTCCTCTAACACCCCTACGATACCACCATAGCTAGTGATATATCACCTGCTATTACCAGTGATATGTGATAATTCACGTTAACTCGAAGGTCAATAAAAATAGACTATAAATTTCATCACTTGTTTCAACTATACATAGGTATAGTGAACATTTTTATTCTTAAGATACCGGTGAAAAATAAAATAAAGTTTAAATAAAAGAAAATGTATTTAAAAAACTGTTTGATCCTGAAATTTTTTTTCCTAGCCTAAAATTATTGTGTAACTAAAATTTCGAAAAATAAAATAAATTTATCGATCAGTATCATCATCAACTTTGAATTTTTTTAAATTACTAAGTAAAATATTACTAAAATGAACAATTTCTGTACATTCATCCCGATTTTGATTTGATGAAATTATTTTCTTCAAAACTTCTTCAAATGTATTATTAAGTTGTCCTAAACGAATTAATCCATCATTACTCTCCGTTAATATATGTAATGCAGATAAAATAGTTTCACATCTTGTATCATAACCAACTACCGGTTTTACACATTTGCTTAAATATTCAATTGCATTTAATGAAATGAATTGATCACGGACTTTTGTTGATTCTGATGACAACGCGCTTATTAGGAAACAAACTTTAATATGAACTTTTTCATGTTCTGTTTGTAAACAACCTAAAACACATTCTAATCCACCCAAATCTATGAAGGTCAATAATCCTGGTTCATAGCTTCTAACCATACACGAAATGGCATGCATCGATGAAGCAGCAACCTTTTGTGATTTTTCCAAAAGAAGTTCTATTAAACGTGGAAATATATTTAATTCTAATAGATGTTCTTGGCAGAATGGATTATTTTGTGATAATTCTGCAATCAATGATGCACCACCAGCTCGAACTTCTTCATATTCGGAATTTAAGCATGGCAAAATTATTACAAATCCTCCAACTTTATAAAAATCATTAGCGGTATCCATATTATCGACAAAATTTTGTACAACTTCTAACGCATTCACTTGTTCCGATTCAGATTTAGCTGCTGAGTTTATTAAAGTATCCATTGCTTTTTCCAGTTCTTCGATAACATCTATGGTTAAAGATTTTAGAGCTTCTTCTAGAAAACGTCTTCTCTAAAATTAAAATTCAGCTAACTGTCTGAATACCACAATTTAAAACATTTGAATTACCTCAGGATCCATTTCATTATATTGTGAATTTGGTGCATCTTCAGATTTAGTTGCATCCATTGCAAAACGAAGCAGTCCCTATAATTATGATATTTGATTTCTAATTTTAGGATTTATTTTTTCTTTTGACAAACCTGTAAACTGTTGGGATGTCTCCGCTGATTTTCATTGTTTTCATCCATTTATCGATATGTTTGTTATTTATATTTATAATAGAAGTTATATTTATAATTAAATTGTATTCTCTTTCACGTTATACTGACTGACTGAACAAGAATAAATAATGACAGAAGAACTCATGGACGTAGATTGTATTCGAGAAATTACTGGAATAATCCTATAAGAATAAGTTTTTCCTTTTGATTCACAGATGGCAGTTGTATCATATGATACGCATGAATGAGACCTAGACTTCAGTTGTCAAGTTAACATAACAAACAATAAACAATAGCTTTTGCTTTATTTGTTACAACAGTAAAAATTTTATTTTAAAGTTTATTAATTAATTGTGTTGCTAATAAAAAGTTGTTAAATAATGTCAGGATATGATGTACATGATGATGGGCCTGCATTTGTCGGTATAAGATTTTGTCAAGAATGGTGACTCAAAATATTTAACATAACCTAAAATAATTAGTTTTATATTTTTATTAATTTTTTAGCAACAACATGTTGTATCCAAAAGAAGATAAAGAAAATAAAATACTCTTGTATGCTTGTCGAAATTGTGACTACAAACAGGAAGCAGATTCTAATTGTATATATGTGAATAGGATTATGCACGAAATTGAGTAAGTTTAAATTCTGCGTTAGGATTAATCTTTAGATTTATGTAATTACATCTTAGTGAACTGACGCATATTGTGCCAGATGTAATCTCAGATCCAACATTGCCACGGACAGAAGAGCACGCATGCCCTAAATGTGGGCATCGAGAGGCGGTATTTTTTCAAGCACAAACCCGTCGTGCTGAAGAAGAGATGAGACTTTATTATGTATGTACAAATGTGGCTTGTACACATCGATGGACTGAGTAGTTAAGTTGTATCAGTTGTTTAAACGTAAGCTGTTTATGTAAAGTGCATATTAATAAAACTTTTATAGAAATATTTAAATATATTTGTATTGATTTTGAGGATTGTCTTATTGTACTACATCAGTGGTAGAACCAAGTAAACTTAGTAGACGTATTATACAGATGAAAGAAACTTTGTGTTGATAATTATGACTTAGTAATTTTAATTAATTCAAAATTTTGTTAAACGATTTAAGTAGAAAAATTTCATAATGATTTAATAAAAAAAGCGACAAAAAGAAACCGCCCCCGGGTGGACTCGAACCACCAACCTTTCGGTTAACAGCCGAACGCGCTAACCAATTGCGCCACGGAGGCTGATGATGTTACAAGTTTTTATTTTATTAAATTCTGCATATTTTAATTTTATATGATAATAAACTATCAAATTACAATTTTTTGGTATGTTACGGTATGTGTTTTTATCATAGAAAATTTTACAAAATTTTTAAATGTGAAAAAGGAATAAATAACGAATTACCTAGCTAGAGTATGTTATAAAACACCTAGTAACCCAAGAGCCGGGATAGCTCAGTCGGTAGAGCATTGGACTTTTAATCCAAGGGTCCAGGGTTCAAGTCCCTGTTTCGGCGGATATTTTTTTATTTCATTGGCAAGCTCCTTCATTGGAACCATTTCGACGGTCAATTACAAATTATATTAAGTTTTTTAAAAAATATGGAGATCACCCAACAAATTCAATAAATAATAGGTAAAAATAAAAATTAATATGTATCCATTGAAGCTATACCAAAAAGAGAGAAGATTAGGCAAATGTTCAACAATTTCTTTTAACTTGTTCATTCACGTACAAATTCTCTTTCTTAGATCGACTCATTCACACTTCTATTCCGCTCATTCTGGTAAACTCATGCACATCTTTAAATTCCCTTTCTATCTAATTGTAAAAGTTAATTCAATCGTCTTCCACTCAAGAAGGTATTGAGTTGCGATCCGATCTGGTCGTACTTAGGGCACACCAGAATCAGATGCTCAATATCCTCCACTACACTACACATCTTTGACACAAATTATTTCCATTCAGACGACGTTTGTACAAACATTCCTTCCAATTGCCATGGTTCATTCGTATCCTTTCAATCGTTTTTATCATTCTAGTATTTTACTTGAAGTCCTTATTATAAGGTTTTCTCAAAGGAATACTCACTAGCTTTCTGTACTTTTTGCCATTCACTTTACTTTTATTCTCATTATTCACACTCCCATTTATGCTAGATCATTTGCTGAAACATCCTAAGTACATCCCTTGCATCCTTCCTTTCATTCGCAATAGCTTGCTAATTCATGCTTCCCCTTTTCTCTAACATATCGCCACTTTCATTTCCAGTGATCAGACAATGCGATAGTATCTATTGAATGCACACCTCACACTGATTTCCTTACACTAGCTCATATATCATGTCCACATACACATTGCCTTGGCTATCACCTCCATTTTGTAGCAAGACTATACCACAATTGGAGTCGGAGAATATTGCTATCCTCCTTTTCCTTTCATTTATTCCCAACTTGATACCTTCATACATTCCAATCAATTGAGCATTCATTATACAGATGCTGTTTTCCAGTTTCACGGAACTCTCATAATCAATCACAGACCCAAACACTCCTATTCCACCTCCATTTAACCTAAGGTGACCAGATTATTTTCAAACCAAAAGATGACATTTTTTTGTCAATATATAATATAAACCTTACCCCACCCCCTCCCCGATTACACCCAAAAACATAGTAAAAGAAAAATTCCATAGAAAATTAAAATAAAATTTATTCAAAAATTATTAATTAGAATATTTTCTTATTCATGCATATATTTATTTGGATGTCTTGTGGAGTTTTTTCAATAGGGTTTCCTTGGAATCTCTTTTAATATTTCTGTGCATGATTTTTTTCGTTTATTAAAACAAACTGAGACTGACTTGTCTCACCACATTTAATTGAAATTTTAATTTGATCATTACTTAATAAATAAAAAGTCCAAGCGGCACGTATATCCGCTAGAAATAGGTAGATTTCGAGATCAGACAGTTTTGTGTGCCAGTAGAATCTGATGTATCAGATTAGTTTAAACAACACAAACTAATTTCAAACAGATATCGAACAAATTTTAAAAAGAAAATTAGCTATATATAAGCAAAACTATATCTATCCAATTTTTCAACAAACAAAAATCAAATCTACCACAGAATATGTGTGTGACAACTTATGACACAAACCTACGCTATATCATATGTCGTCCAATTACTGCAAAATATCAAAATAGTTTATTTCTAAGAAAAGCAAATTATTTTCTTCTATTCAAACCCATATATTATATATATATATATATATATATATATATATATATATATATATATATATATATATATATATATATATATATATATATATATATATATATATATATATATATATATATATATATATATATATATATATATATATATATATATATATATATATATATATATATATATATATATATATATAAATTTTTTTTTTTGTTTTTTCGTCTCCGCTTATCATATATAGTCGTTTGGCACAAAAATTTTTCTGAAATTGCAATAGGTAGATTTTTATATGCAATAGGCCATAGCCCATTGCAATAGGTAGATTTTTATATGAAATCTACCTAAAATGCTCTTTCTACGGATGCGTTTTGTACTGACTGGTGGACCAAAAAGGAATTCTAATAAGTTTTGAAATTTCGGAATAAGTAATGCATTAATTATCAAAATGATTGAATATTTTGACCTATCGTTGGTCATGCTCAAATTGTTTTTCATTTCCCATTGTTTTTCGTTCCCCATTGACAGCTTTTGATAATCACAAATCACAATGCATATTTATTTTTATAATTTCATTAATTCATCATAAGTATGCGATATGATAAAAAGATGCTCATTTTTGTAAAAGATGGCAATATTTTAAAAGATGGCAATCGTTCGTAAAAGATGACTGTCATCTTCAAAAGATGACGTCTGGTCACCTTATTTAAGTCTTTCAACAGTCTTTTAACTATTGTTTCATTCATTTCATTCCTACTAAGTTTCGAAAATTCCAAACACATCTACAAGGCTAGTACGCTTGACGCAATTGAAGAAAACTCATTAAATTTTTTGCTTAAGATAGTGGCCTTATAAGTTTTCTTCAAAAGGAGTTGCTCTGTAACCTTGTCAACATTTCCTCAATTAGTTGATTTTGGTTCGTCTTCATTCTCATTATCTCTCGTACTGGGATCCACTCTCTCTTATAATCAAGATGCGAATCACCAACTTCTGAATAAAGACAGTGGATTGGAGTCGAATTTATCGCCTCTTATACCGATCTCACATATTCATTCTCGACTTTCATCAACTTACGAAAACCAACTACAGAACCATCACCATACACTCCTATTACATATGCAGTTTTTGTGGAAACTAAAGCCTTTGATTTCCATCATGCTGTGCTCGTTGCATAGCTTCCTCTAGAGATCTCCTTTCGCAAGGATAACGATATCATCTGCGACCTGCAGGATGTTAATTTGCTATCGTCGATCTGGTGTATCTCACCAGATACACCAGAAATAAAATCATATAAGAAATTGGCTTAATTTTTTCGGAACCACATAGTCATAGGCACTCTGAACATCCAAAAATACCGCTACAATCTTTCTATTATCCTTTCTAACTTCCCATACAAACTTTTCCACACACTCTACTGTAGAGTGGTTCTTTCTGAAACCGAAAGCAGTTTCTGGCAACAAGTTATTCTCATTCACAAATCTTTCAATTCTTCATTCGAAGGGATCTCGGGAGCAAGGTCAATGGACGCCAAAGAGATATCTATTGCACTGGCTATTTCACCGACTCTCGCTAACCTAGTTGGTCTTCCATCATGCAGGATAGCCATTTTGCTATTCTGCATAACGACTATTCGGAATTCTGGTCACTTAACCGGTCCCTCTCGCACAGTTTCTCAAACATCCCCACCTCCATGCATGCCCATTCATATCTCCACCAATCACAAGATCACATTTCACCCGTTCAAATAAACAGTCAAGGCACATTCTCGCTCCTCTGCATTCACTGCCGGGGGTACACACACACTCACAAGTAATATATTTCTGTCCAAACTTTTCGTTTGTGTAGCAATAGCTTCCATAAACACAAAATTAAGCAAAAAACATTGCGCAGTCGCATACTGGTTTTTGGCCAGTATAGCAACTCCACCATGTTAGTCACCTCTCGGTTTAGACAGAAATCTATAACCTTTCATTCGAAACGTCTTGATTGCACGCTCCCATGTCTCACTAACAAGCACTACATCCATACTCGTATGCGCCAGATAGTTCTGCAGCATGTCACGCTTAGCATAAATCCTTTGAGAACTTATCTGGCCAATAGTTAATCTTTTGTTCGATCTAATGATTTATTTCTCCATTTATTGCTATAAAAATGTCGGCCGAGTACGAAAACAATTCGCTCGCCAAGGGTTCCTTGAACGTCGTAGAAGAACAAACTGACAAACAAAATTTACACTAAGCTGTGTTGTAGAGTTTTCATGTTGCCAGACCGTAGGCTCATAAAAATGTTTTTTTCCTCTTAAATGTCAGTAGCAATGTCATTTGAAAATTGATCCAAATTATACACAAAATGTTTCATCTTGTTAAATATTAGCAAAAGCAGTTTAAGGTAACTAAAGGGAGATTCAATTACATCAACTTGTAAATGATTTATTGTTGGAAGTGGTTGGAAAATATATATTATTAATTCAATAATAACATTCAAAAACTATGCACCGCATTCTAAAAACTTACAATGTTTAATAAAGTGCTCTTTGATATCCCCAACTCGTAACGATCGAAAATGGGACCATCTTTTTGTTAACTTTTTTGACAATAATTGAAAAACTGTGCACGGGAAAATTCTAAAAAAAATTACAATGGCTTAAATTAAGTGATCTTTCATATGATCTCACATGACTTGGTTTTAAATGGTGTTTTTTCCCTTCTCAATTACATGCGAGACAAAGAGTCACATTGTTTCCAATAAAAAGATCAAAGCAAAAACATTAAATAAAAATAGGAAAAATAATAACGTTGGTTATTTAGAATTTCTCGAGTTTTCTTTCTGAAGACATTTTGGATTTACCTCGAATTATCGAGAAATTAAGCAGAATTGTATTTATATAATTCCTTTTGTAAAATTAAAATAAACTTTTATTAGACTGTGATAATTAAACAGTTTAAGTGAGATGCGATTATATTAAGTGAAAATTAATTATAAACGAAATGTTGTATTGTGAACATAAAAAAATGTCATGAACATAAAACTGTGTCAATAGAAGTAAAGTTAATTTTGAATTGTGAATTAAGCACTGAATAAGTATATAAGGAAGTATCGCTACGTGTACGTACACAAATGATCAGTGAAGCATTTGTTTTAAATGTATTCGTTAGGTTACCCACTGTCAATGTCATTTCATTTGTTTACGTCGTATTTTAAAACAAACTAAAGTGTTTTTCCTGAATTTAATTTTTAATTTAATTTCTCAAATGTAAAGCGACCTACAGACGATCCAACTTGTCGGACGACATGTCGGACGACCAAATTGGATGTTATCTCCAGACGATCCAACTTAACATCCGATTTTGACAGTTCGTTTTTGGTTTTTGTTTAACAAATTCAATTTATTAATTCATATATATACCAAAATACTTTTCTAAAATTTTCTTTGTTTCTCATTCTATGAAATTTCTTACTCAATTGAATTAAAATCGTCCAACAATAATACACACCATCCAATTTGTTTGGTTGGTCGGACGGTCGGATGGAATTTCCATCCGACACATCCAACTTAATTTTATCGGACAGACATGCATACACACTATCCGATTTTACATCCAATCCAACCAAATCTGTCCGACCGTCGGATCGTCTGTAGGGCGCTTAAGATTGCCCTAATGTCAAAACAATTTTGTTAGACACGCCCATTCACAGGGATTGTATAAAGTCATTTTTTGTTATGAAAAGTGTAACGTTCGCAATAATCGCAAAACAATAATAAAACCAAATTCATCTTCGTTTTCAATTCAATAAAAATGTATTTCATTAGTTTCCGTTCATTTTTACATTAATAATAATTTTAAAATTTTCTAAAACTTAACTGCTAGTTAAATTTCGAATATACTATAAAAAGCAAACGAACGTACTCAATTTTATTTCCAATTCTAACGAACAGATGTCGTTGCTAATCTTTGCTGAATTTTCAGTATTACACGATTTTGATTTTCATCAGAAGATGTAAAACAAAAATCACATTTTTTTGGATTGAATGAGTTTTCGATGTTAAAAGTTTGATTTAAATAAAAATGCATTCCGGTTTTGATTGTTCAAAAGATGACATCTAGTCAAAGTTTGTTCATGCAATCATGTTTAGAAAAAAATAAGTTCATTGATAATTATATCAAAAACAAATTTTTGTAATGTTATATTTAAACACAAAAATGTTTTATGAAAGTTTGAATAGTGTGTTTTTAATTATAAGTGTCTGGAATTAAAAATAAAATAATAAATTGATACATATTAAAGATTACGTTTGATTTATTCTAAATGTGAGGATCAAATGCATATATTACACACAAATGAACATTTTAATATATTTACAAATAATTTAATGAGAAAAGGAATTTAACAAAATTAAGTCTGGTTGTTTTGCACATATGTGAAGTGAATTAAAAGCTATATTTCCAAATGGATTTTTTGCTGGTGATCAATTTCGTATAACAAAATCAGAGGCTGCTGAGTTTTGGAAATTAAACTTTGGAAATAGGAAATCATACTGAAAGTGAATGGAGTTCATCAATCAACAGTTTAAAATAAGGTATTTTTCTAATTTTATATTAGTATTGAATTTATATCTTTTTATGTGTTTCAACTTAGTTCTTTTGATGACAGGCTAATTTTATAAAACTTAAGAGATTCCCAATTTTCAAGCTTCGTATGGGGACAAACGCTATCCCGTAGTATCATTTTTGATTTATGATAAAAGTTCAATCCGATTCACGAAGTGAATCACCTAGCAAAAGTGTGTGTAAAAAATATGAATTTGAATATGATTTAAATTTTAAAAGGATTTAATCTAGAATTTTTAATAGTGAATATTTCACAACTATTTCACAAATTGTTCAAACATATATAGGGGGAAGTGGGGATAGTATAAACATGGGGCACCTGTAAAAAGTTTTAATTTCCCTCACAAAACATCAATCAAAAAATTCGACAAAAATATCACAGATGTCGCTTCGATCGACTACACACACCAGGAGAATTTGACAGCTGAAGTCAGTCTTGTTCAAAAGTTATTGGTGAATAGGTGTTTCGGCAACCCAAAAGTAAATTTTTTTTTTTTTTGTAAAACTCGAATAACTTTTTTTACCATCATATGTTTAAAAATATTCCAACATGTTTTGATAGCTGAAATATTCAAGAAACATAATATTTCTTTGTTTAAGCCAAATTTTAGATCTTGGAATATTTTTTCAAAACATAACCCTTAAATCGCCACGTGGGGCACATATAAACAAAAAAAATTTTGATAGTATAAAGGCGTTTATATGTGAAGCATGGTATGGTTATATGGTATACGTGTGGTTTTCCGTTTCACTTTTGATATTGATTTGCAAAACCTAAACATACGATGAGATTGAATTTTTGCTTTTTTCTTTATAATTTTCTACCTGAATTTATTGAGGTTTTACAACGATCGAAAAATATTGTTTTTTTTTTAAAGAAATATATATGTTATATGCTTATATATATTGTTTGAAGCACAATAAATAATAAAAAATTTTAAAAAAGGTACTTTATGAATTTTATTGTGGTGTTTTTTGGGTGTTTATATGTGCCCCATACAAAAATGCTCATTGTTTATAAGTGCCCCACCAGTGGGGATACTTTAAACGAGAAACATAAATTTTTTGAAATTCAAAATTTTATACTTAATGTTTAGTTACGTAATTAAAAAAAATAGTTTTTTGTAGTAAAGATATGAAATTTTACAATGAAACAGTTTTTAAGTAAAAATGTTTTATGGTTTAAAAGTTATTGAGCTTTAAGTAAAAACTGTTTATACCATCCCCACTTCCCCCTAACCATAAGGATTTTCAATTTAACTAAGATTTTTACATTACATTACATTTTATTATTAGTTTATTAGTCGAAGTATGGTTATAAACATAAATTAAAATCGAATTTTTAGACCAATAGACAGTACAAGCTAATTTCGTCAATATTTAGGAACAATCATCTTTTAAAGTGGGTTTAAAGGTACTTTGGAGTATTTTCAACCTATGCCAATTTCGTTATATTCTAAAAATGGCAACTGTTAGAAAAAACTGAATACGATAGAGATTTTAGATAAGTTTTTTGAAGTAAAACTTCTTTAGGCGCGTTATGAGAATTTTGCAACGGAAGTATAAAAAACGAATATAATATTCGGCAAATATACGATACAATTCGATTATGACACACATATTTTAAATATTCACTGGTTTTTGGTGCATTATAGAAATAGTTCATATTTTTCGATGCTTAAAAAATTTAACAGAAATTCAATTAAAAAAACATAATTATGAATTAAATATAATGATTTTCAATCCGAATTTTTGGAGTATTTTAATTTAATTTAATATCAGTTTTCAAAATATTATATGTCTGCTCCATTTTTGTTTACAATATGGATGCTTAGACTCGTAATTTAATAAAAATGGCAGCATATTTGGCTTTTTTAAAGGCAGAGAAATAAGTTGTCGCAAATCTTGGTAAATGGCATATATAATGAAATATAAGATGACAAAAAGCACTGTTTTGAAATTTGAGCAAAATCGCGTAACTGGTTCAGGAATGGAAGCATGTTTGGTGGATCTTTTTGGTTTGTATGGCCAAGTCATTCATTTGTTCATTTGTTATTATATTTTTTATTCACTTATGCAGCCTCGTACTAAATGTTATATGAATTGGATGTGTCGATTGTAGATGGTGGTCATGGTGTGGTCATGGTGGTCATGGTGGTCATGGTAGTCATGGTGGTAATAGTGGTCATGGTGGTCATGGTGGTCATAGTGGTAATGGTGATCACGGTGTTCACGGTGGTCATGGTGGTCATGGTCATGGTGGTGACGGTGGTCATACTGGTCATGGTGTTCATTGTGGTAATGGTGGTCATGGTAGTCATGGTGGTCATGGTGGTTATGGTGGTCATGGTGTTCACGGTGGTCATGATGGTCATGTTGGTCATGGCGGTCATAGTGGTCATGGTGGTCATGGTGGTCATGGTGATCATGGTGGTGATAGTGGTTATGCCGGTCATGGTGGTAATGGTGGTCATGGTGGTCAGGGTGTTCACGGGGGACATGGTGGTCATTGTAGTCATAGTGGTCATGGTGGTTATGGTGGTCACGGTGGTCATGTGGGTCATGGTGGTTATGGTTGTCATAGTGGTCATGGTAGTTATGGTGGTCACGGTGGTCATGGTGGTCACGGTGGTCATGGTGGTCATGGTGGTCATGGTGTTCACGGTGGTCATGATGGTCATGGTGTTCACGGTGGTCATGATGATCATGGCGGTCATGGTGATCAAGGTGGTCATGGTAGTCATGGTGGTAATGGTGGTCACGGTGGTCATCGTGGTCATGGTGTTCACAGTGGTCATGATGGTCATGATATGGTCATGGTGGTGTCACGGTGGTCATGGTGTTTAGAGTTTGCATCCCGGGCTTTCCTGGACGGGAAAAAAATATTTGTGTTGATTAAATTTGTTTTGTTAAATAGAAAATGAGTGCGTGTAATCTTTGCACGCGGTTGAAATAAATTTCTTTGGCTACAGTAACAGGTATTAATAAAAAGATGAAATATAAAATAAATATGTCATATTGCAATTTAGAGTTGCATTTCTTGGTAATTGATACTAAATAAGTGTGTTAATTCTTTAATGTAAATTTCATTTTTATATATGAACTGTAAATAACTGGAATATTATTGTAGAGATAAAACATCATTACATTCACATTTTCATCTCATAACAATTGATTTTTCATTTCGAGATGAAATAGATGTTTTATCTTATCGATATCCGCAGAGTCTAGAGCAAATTTTTATCTTTATTTAAATTGAAATATCAATGCAAAAGAATCTAGCCACAAGAAAAAGCCATCGCCAGAACAAAGGAAAATTTCCGACATATTTTAAAAATTTTGAAGTTGGTATCGGAGGTAAAATGATTAGTGATGAATCAGAGCCGGAACAAGAAGTCGAAAATATTCAAGTTTCTCCGCCTACAATGGAACAAATAATAAACAGGTTAACAGACAGGATGGAGTATTTGGAAAAGAACCATTCTACCATGGAGTCAGCTTTGGAAAACAGTAAAAAGGAAAACGAAATTTTACTAGCCGAAATCAACAAAAAACATGCCACTGAAGCCGAAACTGCTGCCAACGCAAACAATAATCCACAGGTAAGTACACCATTTAGTTTTTGCCCGGTTGTTACGTCAGTCGATAACCAATTATTGCCAAACATAATGCCACAATATGCTCGATATATTCAATGCCGAATATTGATTTAAATAACATATCAAGGTATAATAACAATTGTGTTCAACCACTACCAGTTAAAATTCGAATGCAATGCCAAATCTAACATATAGCAATTCATATGCTAATAATAGATTTACGATGCCAGCTCAGACAGCCAGTAGAGAAACAGTTAACTTTTCATTGCCGAACCCGAAGCCACCAATTAACGTTCAACCAAGTTCCTGTCCACCTTACTGTCCTCCTGCAAGCCAAATGATAACACAACAAATTCCGTCAAACAATCTATATGGTCCTACTACTACTGCAAATAATAATGAAAATAGACGTAAACTGCATGACTTGCCGGAATTTAGTGGTAAGCCAGAAGAATGCCCGATGTTCTTCACTACATTTCAAGAATCTACAAATTCATGTGATTATACAAATTAAGAAAACAATTTTAGACTACAAAAATGTTTAAAGGGCGCCGCAAAAGAAGCAGTAGATTCATTATTAATTCATCCTAATAATGTAAACCAAGTTATCGAACAGTTACATTTCGATTCGGTAGACTTAGAATACTTGATTAAAAGTCAGATTTCTAAAGTTAAAGAAATCTTGCCGTTTGATGAGTCTCGTATAGCAAACATAATTCCATTTGCCACAAAAGTTCAAAACCTAGCCACATTTTTAGAAACATCAAACAGCATACAGCACTTAGCAAATCCAACGTTAATGGATGATTTAATCTCAAAATTGCAAATGTCCAAACGAATTGAATGGGCACAATATTCGTCCTTAATAGCACCGTACCCCACAGTAAAAGATTTCATTTACTGGTTAAACCAAGTAGCAAAACTCGTTATTTCGGTCTCAAATTGCTTACCCAGTATGGATGCCACATCTACAAGGTACGAAAAGGCAAAGAACAATCTAGTATTGCATACATTTAATCAAAAAAAACGTAAACACTTGTTGCTATTGTAATAAAAACCACGAAATTTCAAAATGCTTTAATTTTAAAAAACTTAATGTCGCCGACCGATGGGAATACGTTAAACGGAAACGACTATGCTTTTCATGCCTGAAACAAGGTCACAATACAAGAACATGTTATAGTAAAAGAGTGTGTAATGGCAATAATTGTAGCCTAGCTCATAATGCACTACTACATGAAAATAATGATGAAGTGCTGGCACAGACAAATTCAAACTCACACAGTAACGAATCAGCAAACCTGCAGTCAGATACAGTCAAGGTTGTCGATACTACCACCAACTCAACAACTACTAAACAAACTTATCAAACATGAAGACTTGGCAAACGTGAAGACTTAACACTACAATGGCTAGGAGATAAAACCTCGTCTGCGCCATCAAAATGTGTTAACTTAGAAATAGCCGTGAAATAGAAATAGCCGTGGTCTGACACAATATAGTCAGAAGTATAGCCTTAAAAATGTGCGAACTATAAAGAATTTGTCCCTACCAATACAAACACTGGATCTAAACAAACTTCATACTAGACATCAACATTTTAAAAACCTGCCATTATATAATTACACAAATGCATCTCCCAAAATTCTTATAGGTATAGATAATTATCACCTTGGTCTTCCTAATCGCTCAGTTGAAAGCATGCCAACTGGTCCTGTTGCCATAAATACCAAAATAGGATATGGCTCATCTATAGTTCATCAAAATCGTTTGTGAATTTTATAGGACACAATCATGCCACAGTGTGTCTGACGAAAGAACTAGTTGAAGATCTAGATCTAGAACAAATGGTAAGGGATTATCTCGTAAATGAAAGTTTCGGTATCGAATCATCAAAGGTAAAATCCGAAACGCCAGATAATGGTCGTGCGTTGAAGATCCTGAAAGAAACGACAAAATAGATAAATGGGAGGTATGAAACTGGGTTAATATGGAAAACAGAAAACATTAAAATGCCAGATAGTTTTTCAATGGCACTTCGTCGCCTCGAAAGCATTGAAAACAAGATGATGAAAAATCCTGAGTATGCCACTAGCTATAGAGAGAAGATAGCTGACTATTCAAAGAAAGGCTATGTAAAAAACTGACAGAAAAAGAGTTCAATGATGTGGGATTACAAACTTGGTATTTACCACATTTTGGAGTTCAGAATCCGAACAAGCCAAAAAAGTTCCGATTAGTTTTTGATGCGGCCTGATGGTCAATGGTCAATCATTGAATTCACAGCTGCTCAAAGGGCCAGATTTAAATCAACCACTCTTGGCCGTACTGTTTAGATTTCGCGAAAGAACTGTTGCAGTTTGTGGTAATATTAAAGAAATGTTTCACAAATAATAATTCGGTCAGAGGATACGAATTCCCAACGTTTCCTATGGAGAGACGGTAACCCATCTCAGCCAATTAAAGCATACCGAATGAATGTGATGACATTTGGCGCAACATGTTCACCATCTTCTGCCCAATATATTAAAAATAAAAATGCTCAGGAATTTCGAGAACAATATCCCGACGCGGTTCAGTCAATAATAGATAGCCACTACGTTGATGACTATGTAATGAGCTTTGACACAGAATATGAAGCCATAAAAATTACCAATGAAGTAATAAATATACACAAAGCCGGCGGATTTGGATTGTGCAACTTTGTGTCCTACTCAAAAGTAATCACCGAACAACTAAACAATTCCAACGCATATGGTGAATCTATGGTAAACATGAATATTGAAGGTGACAACTTATCGGAAAAGATTTTGGGAATGTACTGGAATACGGAATCTGATGAATTTATGTTCCAATTAAAGTTTAGTCGCATTGATAAAGGAATCGCGTTTAGTAGGAATTCTTTATCCTAACTGGAGCATTAAGCATTAAGCCTAATAATGTCCATATTTGATCCTTTCGGATCCCTTGCTCACTGCATGATTTTTGCTAAAATACTACTACAAGAATGGGATGATCCACTGCCAGAGAATATTGACCAAAAATGGTTTAAATTGCAAAATGAACTGTTGAAAGTAAAACAGTTTAAGGAACCAAGGTGTCACTCTAATTTAATACCAAAAGCAACCAGTATACAAATCCACATATTTGTAGATGCAAGCGAGTTGGCGTTTGTTGCAGTAGCATATTGGAGAATTATAACTGAAAACAATATTAATGTGTCGTTTATAGCGGAAAAAACCAAATGTGCACCACTGAAATTACTGTCTATTCCACGTTTGGAACTTCAAGCCTCTGTTTTGGGTGTGCGTTTGTGTAACTCAATAATTGACTGCTATAACATACCAGTCAGTAAAGGCATCTAATGAAGTGACTCTCAAACTGTTCTCAGCTGGATTCAATCTGACCACCACCGATTCAAGCCATTTGAAGCACATAGATTAGCCGAAATTTTGGACAGCACAAACGAAGCTGATTGGAGATGGGTTCCAACAAAGCATAACCCAGCCGACAACGCAAATGACATTGACAGTATGGCAACCTAACGAATACATTTTTTAAAAAAATGCTTCACTGATCATTTGTGTACGTACACGTAGTGATACTTCCTTATGTATTTATTCAATGCTAGTACTCTTCCTAAGATATTTATTCAATGGAAATAAGTAGTTTTAAGTGTTATTTAATAATAGAACTATTTTGTGTATTATTTTAGACGCTGTTTATACTGAAAATAACTACAATCAACTGTTGGAGTTTTTGAAGGTATTGTATATTTTTGTTAAGGAATATTGTTTGCATATTGTTGTGAAACAATAGCGGATTCAACACTTAATAGATCGAATGGAGAGTAAGGCCAATTTGAAGTAAAGTAAAAACATGTCATATTTTCGAATCTCCTTTATTCAGCTCAGGTGAAACTTTAAATTTAGAAAATTGGCCAATCGCCTTTTCTCTTAAATTTTATGGAGAATCTCTAGTCTTTCCATTTTGGGTGACCACCAAATTCACCCAACATAATTGAGCCCAGCTTGCTGGTTAAAGATTATT
>OY856186.1:36924778-37092532 GCA_963693315.1 Diogma glabrata | reverse complement strand
ATTCTAGAAACATATGCTATTTTGAATTTAACTATCTGAATGTAACGTCTAATTTGTTTGATACATTTTATTTTGTATGTGGCATGACTCATGAAAAAGACGTTTATACATTTAGTATAGAAATACTAAATTTGAGAGCATCTTGCATGAATTTAATTAGTCATGTTAGTAATAAATAACCTGAAAGCTCAAACTAAAATACTAATTTGTTTTATTTCTGATACCTTTAGAATCTATCTATCTTATGGAGTTTATCAGAACAATTAAAATTCGTGTACACGATCGCGAAAAATGTTTTGATAGCAGATGTTATGAGTGTACGTAAAAAATTCTGTATGCGATAGTATACCTATACATATATGCCTACATGTTGTTTGACGCTCAAGAAACTTAGAAAGACTTAGAAAGAACTTAGAAAGAAACAAGACTCAAGAAACTTAAAGATTCATGTTCTACTACGAATTCACATGAAAACAGAATTCTTGGGGATAAGTTTCTGTGTTTTGTCAAATATGTAATATTAACAGTGGATGCATAATATAAGATGTCGCGCATAATGTAAAATGACAAATTTCGTCTCGAGTTTATGGAAGAAAAATGATATCGTGCAATTGGTTTAGGTAAAGTTATTGGTTCAAGTTTCAAATTAACTTACGCTTACCATGTGTCCTTTTTTCGTCCTCTTTTTACGCAAGCCGACGGTGAAAGGTACTCAAAAAAATTTGTATATTTATGAACGGGAATACTTGCTATAAGATAAAATAATTATTGTTACCATAATAGTATACGTAATTGTATAGAAGCTATTAATCTGAAGAATGATGAATACAGCTGCTTCATTATTGATTTAATTTTAAAATTTCATAAACTTAAAAAAAAAAAAAAATAAACCAATAATGAAGACACAACGGTGTGTGTGGATACCGTTTAATTTACGTTTCCCATCAGTTCAGAACACGCACAATGTAGCCAGAAAGTCATTTATCTTCTCCATCTCAAGCTATGGGCAGCTAAATTTTTTGTATGCTGTCGTCCAGATCTAGATGCACTTGTGATTTCTTTGGATGTATGATATGATATTTTCCTTGCGAATTAGTTAAATAAAAAGTTTTTGGTTAAAGCCAATCGGTAAATTATATTTATTTCGTTGTTATCCGACAATTATTTCGGTTATTTTAAACCATCTTCAAGGATATAGTATTATATAAACAAAAATTCTTATAGAAAAAAAAACACTAGTTATATAATCAGTCAGTACAATCAATCAGTTTTAGGTAGAGCAGAGCTTCAATATATGGTAGAAAATTCGACTTTGGTTTGATCAACTCATCTATTGTGTATAGCTACCACAGACATGCCTTTATTTATTTTAGACTCATATCGAAACTTTTTTCCATCTCGTTAATAGATTGAATCAGAGCCAGTTCATTGACTTTAATTAGGTGGTTAGATGGTAAGATCTATCTAAAGACCTTTGATTACAGTCTGATTTGATTCGATCTCATATTAAACTTACCTCAAACAGACAAAGCAGGCACAGGCAAATACGTCGATTCATCCAAAATCTATTTAAAATACAAAGCAAATTTGTAATAATTCATTTCCTTAAACCAAAATCTCTAAGCATTACCTCATCACCTAAAAAAACGGTTGTTAATATAAGTGTGGTTGAGCACGAGAAAGTAAATAATCACAGTACCACACTTAATCATTTTAAAAAAAAATTAAAAATAACGACATTAAAATCAATATTCGGTTGTACAATAAATTTGTCGCCGAACACCTCGCGTTTGTTACGTGATATTTATTATAAATTTATTATCTGACGGTTGTTGTGAAAATCAAAGAAAATTAAAAAAATACAACAAACATTAGGTTATTTATTTAATATTGCGTACAATCAAAAATAAACAAGTAATCTTGAACTACTTTAAAGACAATTAATCGCAACAATTCGCCAAACGTAAAATATCAGTACCCAATTTAGAATTATTATAAAATTAATTATTATTCATTAATCACTATAATAAATATCAGTGTAAGAAAAAAAAGTAAACAGATAACAACAACAAAAAAACTAATAATAATAATAGTTTCGTTAAAGAAAACCCATATGATTTTTCACGATCAAACAAAAACAACGAACACAAAAAAGAAAATTGGCGTTCTTTCAACTTGAGTTGATGCCAAAGGCGAAGTTTTTTTTCCTTTTTTTTTCTTTTCTTAATTGGAAAAATAAATGTTTTTCCTTTCTCTATGTAAATATAAATTTCAAAATTTATTTTTACGATTTAATGGAAAATTGGAAAATCACCGGTTTTTATCATATTTTAATTAATTTTTGATGGTTCGAGGTTGTAAGTTGATAAATTTTCGTGTTATGTATATCCATAAATACATACAGGATCATTTAAGTTTATTTTAATCTTTAAGGTTAAGAAACGGTTGATTTAAGTCAATAGAAGAAAATAAAATAGTTCCGTTTATTTTATTATAAATATAGAAAAAAATATAGTTATTCTTTATTGAGTTCAATGTTCCAACACAGTAGACAGACAAACTACTAAATTGTGATAATTGTTTAATTCTCAAAATACGATGTCATAAACAATTTTGTTGAGTTAGATTGTTGAAAGATTGTTGGTATGTGCATGTATAAAATAGTACATTTTGCAACAAGAGATCAAAACGCTACTTTTTCGGGAGTGAAAATTTGTTCACGAGAAACGTTAGCGTCGAGTGGGACAGTTTCACGAACGTAAAATGTTCTTATCTCTCGTAGGAAATGTAATTTTTTCTATGATAGTAAATATATAAACGATATTTAATTATTTATTATAAATTATTAAATTAAAAATCGACAACATGACATTCAAAATTCATATTCTATTTTTTCATGGTTGCTTTGTTTTAAAAACTTTGCAAAATTACATCAAAATACCATAGCAACTACAATTTGTTATTTAGCGAAAATATTTTTACACTAGAGGAAAAAATGCATTTTCACAGGGGATTAAGCCTGCTTGAAAATATAATTTTCGTCTGCTATCATAGAAAAAAAATATTTTCTATTGTTGTTTAAAGCAAAATTTCTAAGGAAACTCAACCTTATCTATAAAGGGGTTAAACTAATCTTTTCTTTCTTGTATTTATCCAAAAGAACTAAAGTTGAATAAATTCACCTTTTAACTGCAAGTTGTAGTGCGTATGTACAGACGAAAAGTTACGGTAATAAACCGAAATTGACCGGTGATGAGATTATTGCGATCCTTGCTGTACTTATGAGTTATGTATAAATTTTTAAATTGTGAATTCAAATAATAGTCCCTAGGCCCACGCCGATTTCATGTGATGATTACCACATATTTTCTACTTCGTGAGGCGCCTGTCCTTGACGAGTCTGAAAACTTTTGTTCTACTATTTTCCGATCTTGTAAATTTCTGATCTTGTAAATTTGCTACCACATTTTTTTTTTAACTGTGGGGGTTGGAAATTTGTTTTAGAACACGAGGGTAAGCTTGTCCGACCAAAATGTTACTGCTATTGTCGAGTCCGACAACTGACATTTGAATTGGGTATGTTTGAGTTGTCGGACTAAACAATAGCAAACAGATTTTTGTCGGGCAATGTTACCCTCGTGTTCTAAAGCAAATTTCTAACCCCCACAGTTCAAAACAAAATGTGGTAGAAAATTTACAAGATCCCGGGCAATCGGCATTTTTCGGAGTTTGCCGAACGAAAAAGCGGCCGAATCGAGAAAAATGGTAGAACAAAAGTTTTCGGACTCGACAAAGACAGGCGCCTCACAAAGTAGAAAATATGTGGTAATCATCACATGAAATCGGCGTGGGCCAAGGGACTATAATAGTGACTAAAGGGAAATAAATAAAAAAAACATACGAGATTTAAGGTTGCGGGTCACACTGCAGAGTTGTTACTCTCAGAGTTGTCACTCTACGGTTTCTTGTTTTAAATACTTGTGTAGTAGAATATCAAAATCGTTTTTCTTCTATGATTGTTTTGACAATAAATAAAATAATATTTTTCGTATAAATCGTATAACTACATACAAATTTCATCAACAATAAATTTGTAAATAAAATCTCGTGGCCATCGTAAAACGCAAAAAAAATAGAAATTTCTTTTAAAAAATACTAATATACTACAAAAAACAATAGAAAGAGATCAACAAAGAAAACAAAAGCTTTACGAGCATTGTTATATTGTTTTTATTCTTCTTAAATGAAATTAAAAAAAAACTTACGAAAATTTTCTTCTACATAAAACTAAAACGAGATGAAAAACAATAATCAAGCAAATTTTCTTTATTCAATTTCAAGTTTTTATAAATACAACGAACCATTTTCAAATTCAAATCATTTACTTAAAACACTTCCTATTGTATAGATGTGAATTTAAAAAAAGAACCATTTCAATTTTATAGTTCTGTTGAAGAAAAGTTAGTTTCTGAGAATTTTTGTTTTTGTTATTTTAAAAACTAAAGAAAAACAATTAAATTTCAGTTTAATATATAATAATTAATTATTTGTTAAAAGTGATGTGCAAAAAACAATACAGTTTCGAACAATATTAAAAATTTAAATAAAAAGAAATAATTGCAGAAAATTTACTTTTCCTTAAAAACGGACAATTTTTAAAAAAAAAATTAACAAAGATAAATTATTAAAGTGAGTTTTCTTTTAAAGATAATATGTATATCTTATTTATTTTTTTTAAAACGTTAACTCACTTCCGGATTGAGAAAATTATAATAATTCTGTAACTAATTTTTAAGTAGAAATGGAAATGTTCCAAAAAATAATCAAATTTTATTTTTTAATTATGATTGAATTAATTAATATGTAACATATGTTCGTATCACTCTTTTTGTGTTGTTGAAAATAGAAAGTATTTGTACTGAAACGCAGTATTTTTCAGTATGTCGTATATGTGTCAAGATTAATCCGTTGTTCGAATCACATTAATATATTTAATTTAGTTCATATAAGTTAAAACGCATTTGTATCCTGAAATCTTTTTATTTTGATTTTTCTAATTAGTCTGATTGAAAAACTTACAGTTTTTTAAGACGGACACCACCAACGCAGTTCTTTGTGTTTATTACATTTTAAATAAAAAACAGATGTGATTTTGTATTTCTTTTTAGAAAACACAAAATTTGTTTTTGTATCACGCAAATTTAAATGCGATGTTCCGGTAATGATTCAATTGAGACAGACACAGATGTTTTGACGCATGGCCAGGTGTTGCCCGTTGCCTTTAATGTTATAAGTTAAATTAGACAGCCTAATTATGATCATGTTTTTCAAATGAGATCAATGGATTTTTTAAATGGATAAGCGTTATAAATCTCTGACAATTGGATAAATGTGGTTTTGTTCTGGTTTAATAATCTCATTCGTTGTCGATTATTTGTCTTTTATATCGTTCGTAACAGTCATTCACCTCAAGTTATTAGAAGCCCAAAATACATTTCATGAAAATCAAAAATAAAAACAATTAAAACGAAAATATCAGAAAATAATAATTCAATTTTCATTTGGGGAAGTTCAATGGTTCCAAAAATAAAAATAATTTATTTTTTTATAAATTAAAACAAAGTGTCTTGTTTTTCCAATTTTTATGTACCTCACAATTAGCACGAAATTTTTTATTATCTCGATAAACAAAATGGTTAGCTACAGAAAGAAAATATTTTTCTATTTTTATTTTAATAGTCAATTCAAACACGTGTTTTTGGTTAATAAAAGTGCACGGCAATAGCGTGCAATTTCAAAAGTAATGCCGATTTTTTAAGTAAATAAACAATAAAACTTAATTATTTTTTTTTGTGAATATATGGCCTGAAGCGCCTGTTTATTTTAAACTTCAATATCTTTAAGTCCTGTTATTTGATTTTTATGACACTCGATATAGGTTTAGATAGGTTTGGAAAAGCGAGTAGCTAATTAAACTGACCGAGACTTCTAGGATTTTTGAATATTTTCACTAACTCAGCCAATCAATAAAACTGAAACCATGTTTATATAAGCATGATCAATGAGCATACCTAACTTCCGAATCTTTGTCTGTGACCTACAACTATAAATGGTCTTTGTGGAGGTGCTTGGCAACACATGATTATTTTATAAATGATGAAATGCAAGCTAGCAGAACAAGCTTGGGATGCGATTTTAATGAAAATTTATTAAATTTTGTAAAAAAAAGACGTTTGAAGGAGCGTTTTGGACAAAGTTCACCCAGAGAATTGAAAGTGGAATGTGATAAACGACTTTGATGAAATTTGTTTAAAACCCACCACACATTTTTTGATTTTTGAATGCTATGGAACAGAGTGGTGAATGGTCTTTCAAGCAGCTGTTTATTTGAAGGTGCATCTTAACTATACCGTTGAATATTTTTTTATTTAACTATTTTTGTAATAACTTTTTCTTAATAAAATCTACATAAAATAACGGTTAACCTAGAATTAAAGTTGTTAATGGATGCAGACTATATATTTTTAGAAATAGTGAAGATGTCCCTCAAACGCATTAGTGTTGTCTCTGTTTATGCTTCTTACTTTTCTTTTAGTTGACTAAAAATTTTGAATTTTGTAATTATGAAAATAATTATAATATTCTATTCTATAAACCAATCAATGAAATCTAGAATGTTTGCTGTTTTAATGGTCGCCATTTTAGTAAACATGGAATTTGACAGTTCATATTTGGTGGTTAAAGCTGGGTTTTAACATGGGAACTGCGGACAGTGGTTGGTGTTATTAACCAGCCAGAAATTAGATATTTTTTATATTCGCACCACGTCCGCAGATGAAAGTCCGAGAGATGGTTTTATTTTATATTTTCTGTCGAATTCTCACGAATACATACACATTTGTATGAAGAAAAGAATTTTTTTTTTTCAAAAAAAATATAAAAACAATATTAATTGTTATATCGTGTTCAAAAAAATGCACACGAAAACAATTTTTGAGGAGCAACAAAATAAAATGAAACAAATAAAGTAAAAAGCTTTATATATGCGTGTGACAAAAAGCTCGCATATGAAATTTAGTCCGCAGTTCACAGTCAACAGTTCGCATGTTAAAACCCAGCTTAAGACGAATAGACTTCAAAAATTTAATACGGGAAAATATATATTAAACCAACGTGTTTTAATTTAATCGTAAAAACATTTAATAATTATAGTAATGTCTATAAATTTTTCTTAAGCCTCGTTGACACTAAGTTTACAATCTACTATCCAGCGAGTTTACCAGCAGCTTGTAAACTCGCCTAGTGTAATCATGTTTACAATCTACTAGCAGATCTACCGAAAAAGTTGATTGGTTTCTCTACTTTACAATCTAGTTGCCAGCTTTTAAACTCGCCAACTAGCAGCTTGTAAACAATCTTATTGTCAACTAGGCTTTAGATTTTGATTCGTTGTGGTAACGGTTTAGTAAATGATTTTGAAGAATTAGGATATGTAGCCAAATTAAACCTGTACCACAATATATGACAACATAAGTTGAAATTTTGTTCTTGCCCCACAAACAAATTCTCAAATTACCCTAATTTCTATCAAATTGCTATAGGAACTATTAAAAATGATAGTTTAGTCCCCTAGAGAATAAATGATTAATACTTATAGGTCAAGAAATTTTAACAAACTGAATACATTTTTGTACCACATATTTCTGTTAAAATATTTATTGCATAGGGAGGTTTGTATCACTCAATTGAGTTCTAGGTTTAAATAGATTACTGGTTTTAAAGTATAAAGAAACGTTTTGCTAGCTAAACTAATCCTGTTTATCAAGTAATAAATAAATTTGTTCCAATTATTGTATTTTCAATAAATCAGAGTAAATCTACTAGAGCAACGTGCGTTATCGTTACACCACACCATACGGTACACAATAAAATGTACTGAGCAACGGGATAGTCACTTCTTAGATCCATGACATATTGTTATAAACTTGTCAAATCAGTTTCTTTCTCGTTTATTAATTTATCGAGTTAATTTGTTGATGACAGTTACAAAACCACTGATCATTTTCGTGCTTCCTGAAGCATGTGCGGCTGCGACAACTATCTAATCCTTCATAATAAGCAAAAAGGAGCAGCATCACTGTCATACTCTGGTGGATCTTCACTAACAAAACTTTGGCATGCTCACGTTCTATTTTCACAGCAGTAAGTTGTAAGTCACATGAAGATTTCATCGATACAGATAAGCTCTTTTCTCTGGTTTTACTATTTACAAATTTAGGTTGAGGTTTCATATCAAATGACAATTCTTCTTGGTTGAAAGCTCTTCCTGTATAACAGAATACTGAAGGAATATTTCTGGTGAATTTAATTTTCGATACCAAAGTTGAAATTATTCAAAACATCAGTCTTTGCTATCGTCAATACGGATATTCTTTATTGATAATGTTTATAACTGATATATATTTTCAGCATTGCCAAGATCGTTTAGTTTTGTTCCATCCAAGCAAGAACTCTTGGTTGGCTTGGTATCTCGTCCAAATCAATAACTTCAGTTCAGCCCCGCACCAAACCTCATTTTGTGCATTTGGGGACTTTACAAATACCAATAAACATTTACATTGAGGGAATAAATTGATTGTGCTTGCAGCTTGCACCTTAGCTAGAACCAATTTGACAGTCAAATATTGGCAAGATAAACGCTCTTAGTTCACACATATTCTTCAAAGCTACGAAATTGTCCAAATTTTGAAACTATGTTGGCTTGAAAAAACATACAACAGAAACAGAATCAGAATTCCATACAAATTTTACAGAAACAGAATTTTTTCCTGTCAAATTTGTATGAAATTCTGTTTCTGTTGTATGCGAATGCCTGGCTTTATATATTCAACTGTAATTTTATTTTTTTAGATAAAACTAACGGTCATATCTTAATAATTGTTCTCGTTATTTTGATAAAAAAAAGGAAAATGCGATATATGAATATTGAGTGAAAAAAAATTGGTAAAAACTTGGATACCAACTGTCAAAACATGCTCTTGAATTGTCCTTAATATTTTCGTTGTGGTAATCGTGTTAAACCGTCCTTTTTAACTTAAATATTTTTATCATCGGCACAAAAACCTATTACAGTGAATTGACTATCGGCTAATAATAAAACTAATATTCAACTTTTACTGTTAATTAGAAAATTTGCTAAAATTCCTAATAATGCCATGAATGAATGATATATTAATCGTAGCATCCGAATATCATAAAAAACTTTAAAGAAATGAGTGAAAATTATTAATAATTCTTAAAAAAAAATACTTGACATTCGTGTGCTTTAATTAAAAATAATGTATTTTCACGTGTTATGAATTTCAGAAAAATAATTCGAATTTTTCATTTTTCAAAGTAATCATATCATGATTGTCTTCTTAATTAAAAAGTTTTCTTTTGTTTTTCTCACGCGTATATTTGATCTAAATTACACAAAAGACGAAAGGCATAATTGTATATCAACATTTATTTATATTTATTTTCCTTTGTGAATGTTAATTATTTTTTTGTTTTTTAAGAAGAAAACGTTGAATTGAATCAAATAAATTTCCACATTTTCTTCGCGTTGTTTTGTTTTTCTATATACATTAGTAACAATAATGAAAAAAGAAAATGATGTTAATCTCTTAATGACGATGTTGAAAAATGAAATAAATAAGAATTCAAATTGAATTTTTCGATGATTAAATAAAATAATGTCTGACGCGCAATTTTATCGTATTTATATTAAGGTAAAATAATTGGCACATAATTGAATATTCGTGCACAAAACTCCAACAATGTCCTGGCAACTAAGCAAACATTTTAACAGCAATTATGTTACTTGACAGGTTGGAAACAATTCTTTATTAGTTGTGGTGTTCTGAAAAACTTAAAACAGACATCTGGGCGTCTGATCAAAAGCATCAAGAGAATCAAATATGCGAAGTTTCAAAAATAACCATAACCCTGTTACAACGAAACCGTCATCACCAAAGTCTCATAATTTCCCACTTTAATTTTCTTATTTTTTATTTCATTTTCAAAAATTGAAAATCTCGAAACAAAAGTTTTTATTTTTTAATCAGTCAATTTATTTTCTGTCTACAAATCGCATCTCTAGAGGAAAAACAAAATATTTGCAAAAATAATTTTTTAAAAATAATTTTAAAATATTTACATTAGATCAATATGGAAAGGGGTTGGTTATAATTATTTTTAAAAGTTTAATATTAATTTTTGTATTAGTATTATTTAATTTTAATTTTTGGTTTATGTAATAATAAAAAATAAATTCTGATTCTAAATTAAAATGTGCGACTAATAAATTATTTATAGAAATAAATCTTAATTATTAGTATATTGTGCCTAAATGTATGCTAAACTTTATGTTGTTCGATTATCAATTTGTCGTTTGTTTTTCTTTTACAGATCATTTATATCGTACGATGCCGACGGAATGCGCGGGCAATCCTCTGCAGAGGTCTCTTGCAGATGCTATAATTCGTATGCTACCACTTGATGAGATCAGAATTTTACTAGCATGTGGTGCAAAAGTTAATGAACCTGTAACCCAAGGATTAAGAGCGTTACACTATGCTGTATGGCAAAAGAATATACCAGCAATACAATTGTTACTTGTTCGGGGTGCTGACATAAATGCAACAGATGAGGTAGGATATGCTGCATTACATTTAGCTGCCGAGCATGGATTTTATGATTTGGCAACAATATTATTGGAAGCCGGTGCAAAGGTTGATTATCGTGAACCAACCGATGAACTTTATCCACGAACTACTCTTTGCGATGAACCATTAAGACTTGCTTTGAAGAATAAACATTATGTAAGTAATTTGTTTTATTTTTATTTTAAGAAAAATAAAAATTCGAGAATCTTATTTTTAGGATGTCGCTAGACTTCTTCTAGAATACGGTGCAGATCCAAATAAACGTTATTTTTTTGGTGCCGAAATAAATTTAGTCTCAGATACAGAATCCTTGGAATTACTTTTGACTTATGGCGCCCATACAGAAACTTGTGATCGTTCTGGAATGACACCACTTATGAGAGCTGTTCGTCACAATCAAAATTTAGAGCAAGTTTTATTATTATTAAGTCATGGAGCTAACGTGAATGCAATGACTGATTCAAGAAACGATTATCGTACAGTGTTACACTATGCCGTGCTATCAGGAAATATAAGTTTGGTAAATTTATTAATAAAGCAAGGAGCAAAAATTGATTCAATTGCACCAGCACCAGAACCTGATCGTCCAAGCCCGTTAGATTTAGCTATATTACGTGGGGATCCCGCATTAGTAAGAATGTTATTGGAAAATGGTGCTAACGTTAATCGTAGTAGTCCTATTATTGGCTCACCGTTACATGTTGCATGTGCAGATAACATTCCTCATAGGTTAGAAATTATGAAAATGCTTTTATCTTATGGTGCAGATCCGAATATTCGTGTTTCAAGTGAACCAAGTGGTACCGGAATTCTAAGACCGCCTCTAGCGGAATTATTAGCAAGCAATGAAAATATTTCGTTAGAAGAAATTCACATACTCTTAAAATACGGTGCCCGAGTTATTATGAAAACACAATTTCGTGATCCAGATGGTTTATTAAACTGTTTGGCAAATATAACCGATAAATCAAGAGTTCTCGAAACACTGTTAGGAGCGGCTGAAGAATTTGATCCATGCATGATAAGACGTAATAATTATTTAACAACCGAACAACGACAAATGATATTAGATCAGGCAACATCACCGTTACCACTAAAATCTCAATCCCGTGCCTTTTTCCGTAAATTGTTTGGACGAGGTTTACCTGAATCAGTTCCTTGTCTATTTATGCCGATCACCTTAAGAAGATATCTTCTTTATGAACATAGCTAGATTCAAATATACATTTGAATTTCAACCATTTATCGACTGTTTATTGTGATAATTTATATATTTTTTGATTAAGCGGAATTTGTAATGCTCTAATTGTTAGCTAGAATTTTGCAAACAAGGAAAACGATTTTTTCTTTTCGTTTTTAAGAAAAGAAAAAAACTTAACAATAATTGACTATTTTGAAACGAATCGTGATAATTTTTTGTATTCAAATTAAATATTTCTAATTTAATTTTTATAAAATAATAATTTGTAAATAATAAATATTAAACTGTATTTTATACGATTAGAAAATAAATGTTGTTATACCATTTAAAATTATTTTGACGTTTTTTTCAATAAACCAACATCGAAACTGCATTACCACCATAAGATTGTGACATATTTTCGTTTGTAAACAATTAGTTATTAATAAAAGACACTTTGTATCGTTTAATAATGAATTATGGAAGAACCACAAATTCATATATTTAAGAAATCAACATTAGCTATTAATATAACAGGAAACAAAAAGCGAATGTGGAAATCATTAAAGCAAATTCTAGCTACAGAAAGAAATCTACAATGGCCAGAAAACGCTGTGACATGTAAGTCTCAAATTATTATTTTTCTTAATAATTCAATACATATAATTTGTTCGGTTATTTTGGTTAAAGATTCTTCAATTAATCCACCACCATCATTTAAACCGGCAAAACAGTACTCCGACATATCAGGGCTAATAGCACTATATACCGATCCACAAACAAAACTGCATTACCACAATGCCGAGGAATTTGCAACTGTTCGAAGTTTACCAATGGATTTGACGGCTGGGTATTTAGCTTTACGTGGGGCTAGTAGTATTGTAGGCTAATTCAATAACAATATCACATTTTTTAAAAATAGATTTATTTATTCAAATTTCGTGTCATAATTTTTTTCTTAAATCTAAAACATTTTTAATTGTTGCTTCTAAAGTTTTTCCTTTATCATCATTATCTTCTTTAATATGTCTAATTAAGTTTAATAATGCTGATTTTTCTTGATTTAAACTTCCCATTTCATATTTTAAATATTTTGAGCTTGCAGCCTCATATGTTAATCCATCTTCCATTTTATTTTTAATATACGTACTGCGCATATCTTGAAGTCCACCATTTAATCGACTAAATTCTCGGGTAAATTTGATACGGAATTCAAATAGCTCAGGATCTTCTCCTTTTGATGCTGGTTTTGAATTTAATGAGGTTTTTGAAGACGAGGATGAATCTTTTGAAATTGATTGATAGCGAATTATTGGTTGCATTCTTGAGGATGAACTTGTTGATGGTTCTGTTGATGTTTTGAAAGCTGTAATCAAGATTCATATTTATTTTTTTTTTGTGGCATAATTTCCAAGTGCTAGCGAACTAGCCATCATTTTACTGTGTGTACGGGTTTGTTTCTTAGCTAAGACAATTGTAGTAGATAAAAATATTTTATATACAATTTGTAAGAATTTCTGTAGCAAAATACAAAGAAAAAATTTGGTTATGTACAAAAAATACAAACAAAAAGTATATAAACCTTATTTAGGGCTATATTCTATTCGCTATTAATATGAAAACTCTATATTTCGTACACCAGAACCGATTTACATTTAGTGACGTGATAGAATCGCAATTTTCAGCGAAATTTGTCAACAGTAGAGGATGGTCTCCCGAACACCTGTTTACTTGAAACTTCAAACCCTGGTGCTATAAGAAGTAATCCTTACAATTGCTGATCATAGTTATGACAGCTTAGTAGGTTGATGAGTAAGCAGATCATTCTGGTTTCACTGGCAGCCCGTTGCAACACGTAAAGAAGAAAATTGTATTTGTATATTTTTCAATGGACTTCAACTCAGTTGTGAAGAATCAACTTTTATTTTGAGACATTTTATTTTTGTGTGAGGGTATTGAACGTAAACAGCACATCACGCGATCCAAATACATTACGAAAAACGAGTTTAGTATCGATGATGTCTATTTTTAGCTTAGCTGTTGTAAGAACAAGCCAACAAAGCAATCCACCAAAAATAAAATTTTAAGAAAAAATAAATCACGTTTATACCTTTCATATTCGCTCGATCATCCCCATTTGATTTCCGTTTCTTTGTATTACTTGTGTCCCCAGTTACTGGTTCATCATTTTCTTGTTTTTCTTTTATAATTTCATTTAAATTGATTTCCAAAACTTTTTCTAATTGAGTTTGTTGTGATGGAAATGGATTCCAACTTCTATCATATAAATCAGCCAAATGCTCCCGTTCATGTCCATAAACATCGTAAAACTTATTTCCTAACAATTGCAGTGATATTTCCGTTAATAAAAAGTTCACATTATTGTTCATTTTTTAATGTTTAATTTCTCAAAAATGTTATTTAATTTTGAAGGATCGTTTGCCACACACTAAAAAATAACAATCTCACGACATTTGACAGTTATTGGAATCATAAAATAGATGTCTCTGATTTGTAAAAATAGAAGTTTTTTTGACATACATATTTTCTTTTTATTATTTAAAAAATGTATTGTAATTAAATTATTTTCTATAAATAGATTAAACAGCTTTAATTAAAAACCTTTACCTTGATTTTAAAAACAGGTATTTTAGTTTTATTTAATTAGAAATAGTTGTAATGTCTTTTTGTCTAGTAATGATCTACAATGACTGAATCAAAAATTATATCGACTGCTTTAAACGTTTTATCACGAGAAGCTAAAGGTAAAACCGTTGTTTCTTTATTATTCGAAGAAAAATTCGAAATCGATTAATTTAATAAATTATATAACAGATTTACATTTAACAAAAGTTATTCCTGAGCTCTTTGAATTGCCATCAGCTTTAGAGTTTAGTCGAGATTATGTGGGAAAGAATTTACCGGTTGTGATTAGAAATTGTATTTTAGATTGGCCTGCTGTTATAAAATGGAATTCAAAATATTTTAGGTAAGCGGTTTCGGTTGTAAATTTTAACTAAACCTTTATCAACAAAATTCCATTATTGTTCTTCATCATCATGTACAAATTTTTTCACTTAAATTTAGTTGTTCGTAGGAAAGAGATTCCTGATAAAATCGTAACCGCAGCATTAACACCAAATGGCTATGCTGATGGCTTAGCAGAACAGGATGAGACTGAATATTTCGTTATGCCAGAAGAAAAAGAAATGAAAATGATTGAATTTTTGGATTGTCTTGATAACAAAAGGTAAGCGAATACTTGAGTTATCTGGCGGTGAAGTAAATGTTCCATATGTTTGTTCTTATAGTGGATTTGTGCATTATATCCAAAAACAAAATTCAAATTTAACCGAAGATTTTAAAGAGTTGATGAATGATATTAAATTCGATTCATTGAAATTTGCTGAAGATGTGTTCAGTAAAAAAGCAGACGCAATAAATTTTTGGATGGGTGATGAGAGAGCAATTACCTCAAGTATATCGCTGTGTTTATTCATTGTCACAATTTTTTATATTTTATTAAAATTTTAGTGCATAAAGATCCATATGAAAATATTTATTGTGTTATATCTGGATTTAAGGATTTTATATTAATTCCACCGCTTGATCTTCATAATGTTCCACGGAAAAAATACGCGTCTGGAGTATATAAAACAAAAACAGAAACTAATAAAATGTTTATCGAACCTGTAATTGGCGAGAATAAAAAACCAATGGTAACGGAATGGGTTAGTATAGATCCATTGAAACCGGATTTAAAAAAATATCCGAACTATGAAAACGCAACAGCTTATGAAGTTCGTGTGAATGCTGGGGATATTTTATATTTGCCAAACTTATGGTATCACCATGTTCGACAAAGTCATAAATGTATTGCGGTTAATTTCTGGTATGATATGGATTTTGATGCAAGATATTGTTATTATAAAATGATTGAACAACTATGTGGTTATGGTTGTGAAACATAAATATTTTACTATTAATAAAAGTTGATATGCTGTATTTTCAATTACTTCTTTATATTAATTGACCCGAGTTCCATCGTTATAAGAACCCCATTCCGTAATACTTCTAGCCATTTGTGATTTTATTTTTAATTTCTTATCTTGTGACAATGGATCAGCCTGTTACAGAAAAAGTGATAGTGGCATCTTTCATGCTTCAGTAGTTTGGTCAATTTTTCACAAATAATCAGAACTGTTATATAGTGATGGTTATATCAGCCAAATCAATGATCTTTTTACAATTATTTGTTCATTTGCAGTGACCGATTTAAAAATGTCGGTCAAGTGGTCAACTGTCAAAGCTTCCGAAATCCCGTCTTTCGGACAAAGCTCACGAAAAAAGCCAATTAATTACCTACTGTATTCCAAAAACTCCATGTTGAGAGGAATTTTATCCGCAATGTGAAGCTTTCAAACGAAACAGGTGCAGGAAGTTGGCATCATAAATATTCGATTCTAAGTCATGACATGTCACATGTCACTCTAAATTACTAAATGTCACACATCGCGTCAATCACGTATTGTTTAAATAAGTCATATCTTATGCCTCAAGTCATTTTGTACGATGGATAACAATAATTTTTTCAAACGTTTTTAAATAAACATTAAAAATTGATAAACTTTTGTGATTAATTTATAATATAATTATTTTATGTATAATTATTTTGTCAAATTGAAGGACGTAAAATGTAAGTTGTTTTTGAGTTCTTCGTTTCATGTCGCGAAGTGACATGACTATAGTCATGTCATTTGACGTGACACTACTTTAGTAATTTGGGTGTAAAAGAATTGTGCAAACGTGCAATGACTTTTATAGTTAGGTTAAACAAAATGATTTGGTACGACTTATTTGTACGCAACTATTCGGCATCAACCAACCTTAGAAATTATACGCAACAATTCGGCATCAACCGACCTTAGAAATTACATTTGGTAGAAATATCAAAATAATTTGAAAGAATTGGAACTTGTCACACACAACCAAGAAGTTTCTGACATCCCTCATTAGGTGTTTTACGACATTCAAGAACAGGCAGTCGTCCAATATAACCACAGTAAAATCCACTAACAGCGGAAAGTTATGAACACATCGTTGATTATCTAAGTCTACATTCACAAGATTGTTTTTCTCGTTGTTTTGTTTTTCATTTTTGGTTGTTGTTGTTTTCTCCATACAAAAACACATAGAAAGTAGCGCCTCTTTATTTCAATCTCAAAACCAAAGCACACAAAAAAACAACGATATAAACAACCGATTTATCTCGGTCATAGTAATTTTGGTTGTTTTTTATCGTTTTTTTTTGAAAAAGCGATATGTTTATATTGACATTTTAACTTTAAAATCATTTTAATAACTCAAAATTCAAATATATTTGAGCGGCTACTAGATTGTTTTCTTTTCATTTTTATGTGTTAAATTAAAATTTCTTTCGATATAAAAAATGAATGATTATTTGGAAATTGAATATTTAGAATCAGAAGAAACTGATAAGAGCCATACTCAAAAATAAAAAAAAAACAAAAAATCCATGTAAAGACATCCCCTAAATCAGCGGTTTCCAAACTGTGGGTCGTGACCCACAGGGTGGTCGCGTAATAACCTCAAGGGGGTCGTGAAGTTTTTAATTTAATAATAATAATTTAATTTAATAATAATAATAAATAATAATCATATTTCATATTGTTACAAAAGTTGTAAACTATATCAAAAACAGTCCTTTGAAAGCGAGATTATTTGGAAAGTTGTGTGAAGATATGGGAGCTGAAGATACATCACTATTGTACTATTGTGAAGTACGTTGGCTATCTCGTTCAAAAGCTATCTCGTTTAAGAATGAAGTTATCGTTGCGAAAGGAAGATGCCTCATCTTTGTGATTTTCAACAAGAAAGATCGCAATTTCGTCTTTAAGTTTGAAGATTTGAGAAACTTTGTGCTAACAAACAAGCTCATCCATCACATTAAATTTTTTCAATAAATATACATATACTAAATTTTTACTAATTTTTGTTTCGTTTTATTCTATGAATACATTACTTTTAACAACTTGAAAATGTGCTTGTAATATTTTATTGTTTTATCTAATAAGGGGGCCGCCAATTTTTCTTTTTTCTTATGTGGGTCGCAGTATCAGAAAGTTTGGAAACCGCTGCCCTAAATAAATAAATAATAATGAAGACAGTTTTGATGAGGTTTTTTAAATTTGGTGTTTGAGTCCACCATTATTTAAATATTGTTTGCCAATACAGCAAAGAACCACTGCGATATTGACCACTTTGTGGAGTGAAGTTGCTGAACATCTGTACAAAATTGTACACCGTGCTCAAAGTTTTGGCAATCAAGGGGCATGGCATATGCAAGAAATGGATGACGACGACTTTTTTGATATTGTAAATTATATTAATAATTATTTATAAGATAAACGTAAAACCAAAAATATGGAGGGGCTGAAATCTCAAGCTCTGAGATATCAAGACTTCGGTCTGGGTTAAAGATTTTGATATAGTTTTCGGCAAAAAACTTTTATGAGGACATGGTTTTTAGTTTTGGGCAGCGAAAAATTATTACAAAATCAAAAATTGAAAATTTTTTCAAAATTCCAAAAATTATAATAATATCAAAAATTTAAAATTTTTCAAAATTCTAAAAATATTTCAAAAATTCTTACAAAATTAAAAATTAAAACTTTTTCCGATATTCTAAAAATATTGCAAAAATTATTACAAAATCAAAAATACAAACTTTTTCAAAATTCCAAAAATTTTTCAAAAACTATAACAAATTCAAAAACTTCCATGTCTAATTTCATTTTAGATTACATTTACGTCATAAAAACAGCTACATTTTCTTCCAAAAAATTGGCTAAAAAATAAATGAAATCATTTTTTGACACACTTGACATTATTTTTTGACAAACTTATAATGCCATAATTCTCTATAATAATAATAAAATATCATGTCATACAAACTATTAATTTTATTGTTTTCTAAAAAAAATGGATAAAAAATAAATAAAAACTTTTCTTTTGACACACTTGACAACATTTTTTGACAAACTTATAATCCATAATTCTCAATAATAATAATAAAATTTCATTTCAAAGAAACAATTTTATTTTTTTCCAAAAAAGAGTAAAAAACTAAATAAAAATCTTTTGACACACTTGACAACATTTTTTTGACAACCTCATAATGCCATAATTCTCAATAATAATAATAAAACTTCATTTCAAACAAACAATTAATTTTATTTTTTTTTCCAAAAAATTAGGTAAAAAAATAAATAAAAATCTTTCTTTTGACACACTTGACAACATTTTTTTGACAAACTTATAATCCATAATTCTCAATAATAATAATAAAATTTTATTTCAAAAAAACAATTTTATTTTTTTCCAAAAAAAAAGGGTAAAAAACTAAATAAAAATCTTTTGACACACTTGACAACATTTTTTTGACAACCTCATAATGCCATAATTCTCAATAATAATAATAAAACTTCATTTCAAACAAACAATTAATTTTATTTTTTTTTTCCAAAAAATTAGGTAAAAAAATAAATAAAAATCTTTCTTTTGACACACTTGACAAAATTTTTTTGACAAACTTATAATGCAATAATCTAGTTTTTGATCTTACATACCAATCCCGACCATCAAGATTTCTCCAAATTTAATGTTCCTACTCGTAATCACTTAAAATGAACGTTTTTTAAGCCAAAAATATGAAAATTTGCTATTTTTGACACACATAATGATTTTTTTGACACACTTCCGGTACAGTTATCGAACACAGCGTCCTTTCGGACCTGTCCCTTGTGAATACCTATTTTTAGAAAAAAAAATTTTTGAAATCCCTCCAGCGGTTTTCCCTGCAGCGTAGGTAATGACGGCCGGCAGACAGACATACATTTTTTTTTTTTTTGCTTTTTTAGAATCAGGAGGTCCTAAAACGTCGAGAAATGTCAAAAAAAGTGGGGGTAAGAATTTCACTTTGAGCTCATGAATGTAATACTTAGGTCTTTCAGACCGAAGTAACTTTTCCCGATATTCTAAAAAATTACATTTACGTCATAAAAACAGCTACATTTTTTTTCCAAAAAATTGGCTAAAAAATAAATGAAATCATTTTTTGACACACTTGACATTGTTTTTTGACAAACTTATAATGCCATAATTCTCTATAATAATAATAAAATATCATGTCATACAAACTATTAATTTTATCGATTTCTAAAAAAAATGAGTAAAAAATAAATAAAAACCTTTCTTTTGACACACTTGACAACATTTTTTGACAAACTTATAATCCATAATTCTCAATAATAATAATAAAATTTCATTTCAAAGAAACAATTTTATTTTTTTCCAAAAAAAGGGTAAAAAACTAAATAAAAATCTTTTGACACACTTGACAACATTTTTTTGACAACCTCATAATGCCATAATTCTCAATAATAATAATAAAACTTCATTTCAAACAAACAATTAATTTTATTTTTTTTTCCAAAAAATTAGGTAAAGAAATAAATAAAAATCTTTCTTTTGACACACTTGACAACATTTTTTTGACAAACTTATAATCCATAATTCTCAATAATAATAATAAAATTTCATTTCAAAAAAACAATTTTATTTTTTTCCAAAAAAAAGGGTAAAAAACTAAATAAAAACCTTTTGACACACTTGACAACATTTTTTTGACAGCCTCATAATGCCATAATTCTCAATAATAATAATAAAACTTCATTTCAAACAAACAATTAATGTTATTTTTTTTTCCAAAAAATTAGGTAAAAAAATAAATAAAAATCTTTCTTTTGACACACTTGACAACATTTTTTTGACAAACTTATAATGCAATAATCTAGTTTTTGATCTTACATACCAATCCTGACCATCAAGATTTCTCCAAATTTAATGTTCCTACTCGTAATCACTTAAAATGAACGTTTTTTAAGCCAAAAATATGAAAATGTGCTATTTTTGACACACATAATGATTTTTTTGACACACTTCCGGTACAGTTATCGAACACAGCGTCCTTTCGGACCTGTCCCTTGTGAATACCTATTTTTAGAAAAAAAAAATTTTGAAATCCCTCCAGCGGTTTTCCCTGCAGCGTAGGTAATGACGGCCGGACGGCCGGCCGGCAGACAGACATACATTTTTTTTTTTTTGCTTTTTTAGAATCAGGAGGTCCTAAAACGTCGAGAAATGTCAAAAAAAGTGGGGGTAAGAATTTCACTTTGAGCTCATGAATGTAATACTTAGGTCTTTCAGACCGAAGTAAAATAAATTAAATACAGCATATGTTTTATTATCACCATACGACATTTTAGGAAATGTCTTATTTTACTTGAATTGAGCAATGATGAATATATTTTCAGCGATTTAGACCACTGACCACTGCCATGGAATCGATCCATCAGTAAGGAAAATGCTCAGCTAATATATTTCTATGTACAATGGCCAAAATGTTCGAATTGTAGCCTCCTTCAATAAAATATAGTAAAATATGATGTTAAAAAACTTATTAATAGCGATACCTTGTCTAGAAATTTGGGGTTTCCTCGCTTCAAAGTTTAAAACTATAACTATTTGAAAATATGGAGGAACAAATAAGTTAATAGGCAAATTTAACATATTAAGTATACAAATTTAAGTAAAAAAAATCATGTAATACAGATATTACATGTATTTCATGCATTAAGTGAAAATTTAAATAACAAAAGTGTATCTAATACATGTATTTAACTTATTACCTGTTGTTTAACTAGCGGTAATTTAGCTGACATTGCAACAGTTATTTCATGAAATAAGTTAAATAGCATAAAATTAACATAGCTACGGAACATTGAAACTTAAAAAAAATTCTCAGACAGTTGTTAAGTTAAATAGGTCGAGTTTTACATGTAATATTGCATTTAATTTGGTTTAGTGAACGAATGCTAACTAAATTTTTGCTGTCTTTTTCATATAATACATATAATAAGTATATGTGTTTATAAGTATCCATAAAGATTTATAGCAAATCTCGTTTTCCGATGACATTTATTATTAGTGCGCAGTATATTGATCAAATTGCTCGGATACAGTCTTTATGTTGTTGTTGTAGCGACGTGTTTGGTGCTAATCCTCCGGCTCCATGTCCAGGTTCAGGAACTCTGCTACTGCCCTTGGGCGGTACCACAAATCTTCCTTCGTCAAGTTTGTAAAATTTGCAGGACAATTAAATAGGTGGTCTACATCGTGTGGCGTGTCCTCACATGCGGCACACTTGTCAATAATTTCAGGTTCAACTCTGCTCATGTAGTTGTTTAGAATGCGTGACCAACCGGATCTTAGTTGAGCTAGGATGGATCTGGTGCTACGGGGCAGTTGGACCTCTTCGGCAGCTATTTTTGGTGGTTTCCCATTCAAAACACGATTTGGAATATAGTTCTTTATTGTATTTTCAACCGTTTTGGTGTGGAGTGTTTTTAAGCCAGTTCTATATGTACATTCGTCTATGTTACCAGTAATCTGGCTATCTCTGACATCTTGCAGAAAGCATCTTGCTGTCTTCCTTATGTCTCTAGGTGGTTCGATCGTAGTTAAGGTGTCATTGCAAGGATGTTGCTCTTTGTGACAGGCCAAAGGGTGCAGCATAATTTAAAATAGGTCTTCCTATTGCTTTGTATGTTGTTATGATCGTGTTTTTATCTTTGCCCCATGAACTTCCCGCTAGTGCTTTTAATGCGTTATTCCTGTTTTTCAATCTTGAGTTTATTTCTTGTGCATGAGCGTTGAATTTAAGCAGTGGGTCGAATGTTACACCCAACAGTCTAACAAAAAAATTCAGTCTTTATTATATATTTCTCTCACTAACGTTGTTTTAAATAGTAAAAAATGCCTCTGAAAAACGGTCGATACTACATAATGCGGCGGAAGAATTGGCAAAACCATCCAATGCCTAAAAAAGAGGGTTTATCAACATAAACACGCAGTTGATACTAATAATGGTAGTCATAGTGCTTTATGCCAACATGTCCTAGAGACAGGTCACCATCCAAAATGGGACGATACTATGATCTTGAAAAGGGAAAAAAACCAAAATAAATTATTAGTTAAAGAAATGATTTGCATCAAAAGAGACAACAACACTTTGAATTTTCAAATAGATAGCTGCGACTTATCTAACGGGTATAATTTTATTTTGGATATCAACAAAAACAGCTGACCAGACGGTTTTTTTTATGGGCTTTGAATATTTATTTTAATTTTAATTTTTAGTCTTACTTTTAATTTATAATGGTAATGTTCACTTGTTTATTAATACTAAGTTTACACCAGTATCTAATTTACTACGTATCAAATTTGCTAGCCATTTTCACCATTATACTTTTTAAATTTGATACGGTGATGTAAACTCTTATTAATTAGGTATGACATATTAATTTTTCAATAACTTTTTCAATAACTGTTTACATCGACCATAGTCGACCTAATAAGTATAGTATCTACCTATTAGATCCTGGTGTAAACTTAGTATAAGTTTTAAAAAGTTTAATAATTTTTTTTGGTTAATTCTGGTTGTTTGTATGATGTATCGGTTTTTTATGATGTATCATATTGTTTTTTATTCCAACGAAAGTGCAATGCACTAGATTAAAGTAAAAAAAATTTTATTCCCTAAATAGTTATAATTTTTTTAAAATAATTTTTTAAATTTTAATTGTTTGTTCTAGTTTATTTTTATTTATCCACTGAAGATGTCTACGTATTGTAGACGAAATATTTGGAATTTTTAATGAATAAAAATTAATATTAAAGAAACTGAGCAAATCGATTGGTGTTTTTCCAAAAAAAATCTACATATAAAATAGATCTGTTGAACGAACTGAGGCAATGGGCTTTGCAAAACAAGATTTCATTAACAGCGTTGTCACAACCACTGAAATTGTTGAACAAGGCTGGGATTGAAAATCTATCATTGGATGAACAATGAACTGTTGAACCTGATTAACAATAAAGAAAGAAACATAAAATCTAATTTATTTAACCTAATAATTAAAAGACCACCGAACAACATATAATAAATAAATCACCTAAACTATATTTATGACTGAAGGATATTGTTTTATTAGATTCATTCATTTTGCTTTATATTTTATAATTTTCTGTAGTTAGATTATTAATTTTTAAAAATGGGTTTTTATTAAACCACCGGTATATAATGGAAATATGGAATGTATCTTACTTTAAAATTTAGCTTTCAAAATGCGTATATAGTAAAAAATAATAAAACTCAGTAAACAAGAATAAGGTTAAGAATAAGGCTTTATCATTCATTTTTTAAAAAATTTTGTTTCTTATAATATTATTTTTAAGCTTTTTTATGGTAGAATGACAGCCCGATAATAAAGTAAGGTTAAAGAAAAATGGATGGTTCAATCACATGTAATTCTCATGAAAAAAACATGTAATAACTACAATATCTGACTTTGGTACAGTAAAATTACATATATTTTGTACTTGCTTAGTTTTGTATTCAGCTGTTACATGAAATATACATGAATTTACTCTGCCAAAGTCAGATATTGTAGCTATTAAATGTATTCTAGATAAGAATTATATGATCAATTTTCCACTTAATAGCTAGATAATTTACATGTATTAAATAAAATACGTGAAAAAATTTAGGATAAATTGAAGTTATTTCATGAAACACCTGACAAAATTTAACTTAAATAACAGGTAAATAATTTTATGGCTAGGAATTATGGATACGATATTATCTATCTCCCAAACTAATGCATTTAAGGACAAAATAGGTTTTTATGACAATTTCTAAACCGACTTCAAATAAACATTTTTATACATACTTTGGAGCGTATTTTTGAATGGATTTAAATGTTCATGTGTAAAGAAAGGTTCGATCTTTTTTGTACATAAAAAAGAAACAGGAAAAAATAATGAGAACACCCCTTAAAAATACAATTAAATATTTATTTTTTTATAAACTGAATACTTTAATTTTCAATTTTCTTTTCGGTATTCGATAAAAAACATTAATTATTGAAAATATAATAATAGTTTGTAGTATACTACAAAATAAGCTTATGTGATCATGAGGGCATTTCGGAGCATACATTTTGTGGTTTGCATGTGTAACAAACAAGTTAAATTTAACTAATAATTAGCTAAAATATAACATAACATTTGCACTTATTTAACTTAAAATTTGGTTAAATTATAGTTAAACTTAATCACATATTAGCCAGCATATTACATAAAAAATAAAAATTACATGAAAATTTAACCAATATTTTTATGGAAAAACTACGACACTTAAATTAAACCTTTATTTAAATTTAAACTTTAATTAAATTTAACCTTTTATTATACATAAATTTAGGTTAAATGAGAATGCTCACTAAAATTTTGTACAGATAATATCAACCTATATCTAAGCTAAAATCCACCTATTGTGTTAGCTGGGATATATATATATATATATATATATATATATATATATATATATATATATATATATATATATATATATATATATATATATATATATATATACATATATATATATATTAGACATGACCTAACTGATGAAGTTGTTATTTTCATCCCTCCCACCGACTAATTATGTTCCTTTTGACTCGAAAATGAAGTGTATGTAGTTTTACTGAAATCGGAAAATAATTACCCACCGCGCAGTGGCGTCGAAGATAAGAAAATTAGCAGAATAATAGGATTTTTTATGTTTATCAGATATAACCATTTTAAAATATAATATATCTCATAACTTCGATTTTTTATTAAAAGCCAATTACTTTACGATTACAACGAGCCTAAATATGTAGAAATCGATGTTAGGAAAGCGTTTTTATCGAATTTCTTCTTCTTAAATTCAAAAAAAAAATTTCTGCGAAAATTCAGAAAAATAAATTTTTATGTTGGATTTAGACTTTGTTTGAGTAACACAAATTTTTATTTTTGGATACATTGCTAGCAGAATTAACTGGACATGGTAAAGTAGATCGTTTGCCAACCATAGTAACATTTGGTAATATTGAGAAGTTATTAACGGTTCCATAATGCAAAGAACAGAGCGGCTTATCGATTGCGAATGCGATATATGAATCCCTTGAAGAATGGGATCTTACTGATAAAGTCGAAGCCATGTGTTACGACATGACATCAAGTAACGCTGGACCAGAAAAAGGTGGAAAAACGATTGGCCACAACTTGATTCGATTCGCATGTCGTCATTACATACAGGAGATTAAACTACGGGCTGTTTATCATCTCAAATTTGGAAAGACCTCAGCACCCGATGTTTATCTGTTCAACAAATTTCAGAAGGCATGGGACGATGGTAAAATTAATCCAACAATGTTCAAAAATGGAATATCGGACAAAAAACTGGGAAACAAAATTCCAAAACACTCGTGAGAAGCTCTTGTAATTTTTGTCATGAACAGTTGGAAAAATCACAGCCACGCAGCGAATATAAAAAATTTTTGGAAGTTACATTGATTTTTCTTGGCGAAACCATTGAGAATTACAAATTCAAACGCCCAGGTCCGACAAGTCACGCCATTCGCATTTTTTCGAGACGTTTGCATTTTTCTGATTATGTTGTATGTAAAAATTTGGTTCAAATGCATAGATGGAACAGCAGCCGCATATCAGGATTTGGATTTCATCAAAATTGACCAAAGGGTTTCAGAAGAAATGTTGAACAAAATTTGTTATCATCTTCACTATTTAACGGAAGCAAATATTGGCTTGGCTTTTTTCGACCCAGAGATTTCGTTTGATGAAAAACGAAAAATGGTTCAAAACCTTGAGGTCCCAGCACGAGACATCCCCATCGCACCCCAAACTCGCAAAAAACATTTTGACGCAGTCAAACATATGCAACTTTTTGCTAATAAGAACAGTAGTGATTTTGTCACAGAAAAAAGTCAGAGTTTTTTTAATCGATTTAGAATTTGTATTGATTTTTTGCTACATGACCCATCGGAATGAGGATTTCGTCAAAGCCACGTTGTTTTGCCAAAGTTTGCATGTTGTTAATGATACCGCCGAACTCGGTGTTAAGTTGATGACACGGAATACAACAACATTCTAACTAAAGACGAGGAAGGTACACAATACACCATTCAGGTGGTCGAAAACTACAGAATGCAAATACTCATCATACAATAAATCTAATTTAATTTATTGATTTCTTTTGGAAAAATATTGCTTTTGAATGAAAAATTATTATAAATTTAACCATAAAAATTAATTTTTTTCTTTGAAAAAATATTATTATGAATTAGTGAATTTTCGTATATGTAAGAAGAAATATTAAGATAAATCGCTTTTTTAAGATCGATTTCTACATACTTAGGCTCGTTGGAATCGTTAATTAATTAGCTTTTAATAAAAAAAATCAAAATTATGAGATATATTATGTTTTAAGATAATTATATCTGATAAAAATAAAAAATCCCATTATTCTGCTAATTTTCTTATCTTCGACGCCACTGCGCGGTGGGTAATTATTTTCCGATTTCAATAAAACTTGATATAGTTCATATTCGAAGAAAAATATGGTTTGAAAATTGTTCATACATATCTGGTCATGCCTAATATATATATATATATATATATATATATATATATATATATATATATATATATATATATATATATATATATATATATATATATATATATATATATATATATATATATATATATATATATATATATATATATATATATATATATATATATATATATATATATATCCATTTTTATGCTGTTTACTTTGTTTGTTCTTTATTGAGAAAAAAAATTAGAAATTAGAAAGTCATAATTTTACTTTTGAGCTACCTAGTTAAAGTGTGTTTAAACAGAGTTTGAAACGCTACTTATATCACTCCGTTACTTTGTTCTTTCAGAGTGCGTAGCTTAAAAAAATATAACACTCCCACACAGAGGAGTGAAAATAGTAAAATATCATTTTTGCTACTAAATTGAAATAAATATTTTCTTTCAAATACTCAAAACTTTTATTTTTGCTTCAAATTTGATGCTTTCCAACGTAAAATGCTTCGAATGATTCGTTCAATTATTCATGTATTGTTAGAAAAATGAATATAAAGAGACGTAGAGTGACTATTTTTCTTCTTTTGCAAATCGAATGAAAGAACAGGAAAATGCAATCTGCTCCAAACGAGTAAAATCAAAAAACAAAAATTTTACTCTTACGAGTAAGAACGATATTCTAATTATGAACATTTTAATTTTTGAATATTATTTCAAAGGATTGAAATGAGTGCTCGAATAAAGGAAAATTGTAAACTCTGGTTTAAAAATTTAAATTTTTATGAATTTATACGCAAAACTGCGTCTTTTTAAGTAAAATATTTTATTTTTCATAATATACTTTCGATCTCTCGTATATACACCGGGGAGATGTTTCTATAAACAAAGAAACCTTTTCGCTGAGGTAGATCTGTTAGACATTAAAAGATATGTAGATTATTGAAGTGAAATAACTGAGTTTCGTATTATAGTTAAAATTATAGTTAAAACACTATTTTAGTAAACAAAATATTGCACTGGTTTGTTCTCTCAATATGGTTAAATCAACATATACATAACATTATACAAACTGCAAGAAAAAACTGTGAAGCCATTGCTTTGACTAAGATATTGCGCAAACTGTACGTAGGTAGATATAAGGTTTTTTGATTATTTCGATAATGCGGGCAAATGTGGTGGAAATATTTGTTTTGTGGGACGCTTCGTGGGACAGATTTCTCCGTGGGACAACGCAATAAAATATGTGACATTTCCACGCAGCGTGGGACGTCTGGTCAGTTTACTACCCATAAACGTGCGTAAATTTTTCATTTGATTCAAAATTGTACAATTATTGGGAGCTTCTTTTAAATCTATAAGAAAAACCTACCACAAAAAAAAAATAGTTTCTCCCTCCCTGTGACTGTATAAACAAATGAACAAAGATTGACGTTTAGGATACGTTTTGGATTTTATTATAACCAACCAAACATATAATTTTTGCTATTTTATGAATTAAAAATTATAGTCCATATAGCGAAAAGAATTTGACAGCAAGTTTTCATAACATACTTTGAATAACATAACATAACTTAAATATTTGTTCGTGTCGTTAGAAAATATTGCTTGTTCATTATAAAACATTCACTATTATAAAATCACTGGAAATAACCCAATAAATTTAAATTACTCCCGTAATTATTTTCATTCATTTTATGAAAATTAGCACAACTATCAACAAAACTTTTGATATGTTATAGGATTTGACATTTTAGAATTGTTTTTAATTTATTGTTTTTAAAAAAGTCTTGTAAAGTTTGTACAATATGATATAGATATGTAAAAAACAAGGCCAAACAGTCAGGATTCTCCAAATAAGTGGGGTATAATTAGGTTGTGTTCTCCTGCATGTACTTACTTTTAAGTTTATATAAATTGCCAATGGCCAATAACCATTGAAATTTGAATGTTAAATACTGCACTATGAACTCTCGAGGAACGCTATACTAATGAAATATTTTGTTTACTCGGGCTCAGACACGAATATCTTATAAACAAAACACAATCGTTCTTCTAAAAGCGGTGATGCCGCGCACCTTATAGTACGATAGAATTTTGTTAAAATACGCACCCACGGCGTTTTTGGAAACACGATCGTGCTTTGTTTATAAAACTGATTTCATCAGAAGATTAGAAGCAATACTACCGCCTTTCGTATCGGCGGCGCTTTCGTCCTTGATACAAAGAACAATAACGGTTTGAAAATTGCGGTGAACTGTACTTTAGTCGGGTCAAAATAATATGTAACGTAATAACTATATTATCAGATATATTTCAATTAATAGTATGCGATAAAATTGAACGGGTGAGTAGAAAAAGGATAATATTCCAAAAATACGAAAAATTAACTGAGATAGCTATTTTGTAGTTGAATGTCGACTTCGTTTAATAAGCGTATAAAAAATTATATTCCATTGAAACTACGTTTATAAATTTAGCCTTGAGTTTGCGCTGAGTGGAAAAAAGATCACATTCCACTCATTGTCGTACTAGCTAGAACGTTTGGTTTATTTTTATATTTTTGCAGTTGTCAGTTGTCATAAGTATTTCAAAAAAACAGCGACCGATATAGAAAAAAAGGTGAAAAGTTTCGTATAAGCCAGTACAGACACTTGGTATATAAAAGTGAACTAAAAGGGTATGTGAAGGCAAACTTTTATTGAAACCTTTATTGACGGTCTTCTAAGTTTAACTTTTAAGCTCAATAAAACAAAAGAAGTGCTGTTCCCGGAAGATAAAATCTATCAAGACAAAGTTGCAGTCAACCCCAAAAAGATTCAGGACATATCAAAAGTCAGACAAATCATCCCGCAAGAATATCAAGGATTCTATGATGAAATTTTGAACCTGCCCACTTCGAATGGAGCAACTAGTGATGATTATGACGGACATTAAGATTTTAGAAACCTATCAATTATTATTTTAATGTAACAACTTCAATTATTTTTAAAATGTATATAATATTTAAACTAAAATAAGACAGTACTTTAAAATACTTTTGTACTAAATAAAGCCTTTTATTAAGAATAAAATGAAGTTTTAAAATTATTTTAAGATCTTATTATTACAGTGAGTGGAAAACGAATAATATTCCAGCACTTTATAAGTTTTATATATATACTAGCGGGACCCGGCGTGCTTTGCTACGCCTATAAATAAAGTTTGTGTGTATACATTTTGTTGGCGTAGTAGCAATAATTTCAAAGAGTAGTAATGAGAAATGATTTTCTTTTTTTTTTTAAATATGAATGTAAAAGGATCAGCACTCTAGTTGATCAGCAAAATATAAAAAATTAGTATTATATATAAAACAAAGGATATATAAAAATACCCGATCAAATAAGTTTTCAGGTGTGTAAGGTTTCAGGTGTGTCTCTATATTGAACATTATACTTAACAAATATAGATTCAAAAATGTTCACAGTGTTCATACCGTTTAATATACGCTTTCTTTACTGGTAGGTTATTAAAAAAGTTACAAAAAATTGTAATCGTGATGTCATTCAATGGTCAGCAAGGGCAGTTAGAATAGTGACAATACATTCGATGAAGGTGAATACAAACACATTTACAAATTTTAAACATACACACATTAATTTTTATAAATAGAAGATAATGATTCAAAAAAAATTAAAATTTTATTTTGAGGTTTGTATTAAACTTCAAGGCAGTACTACGGGTGAATTCATAGGATGAGAAATATTTCTATTTAGTCAACATTCTGAGTCATTGTAGTCATTATTGGTTGTTGCAAATCAATGTGAAACTAACATCTGACACACAGTCAGTATATTGCCATATATAGACAACATTAAGGGAATATTAATTTTTTGGAGTTTTGTGAGTGATTTAGCTTAAAGTAATTGTTGAAAGTAATATTCCCGACAATAAGTAATTATTGTCGGGTCGGGATTGAACTTATACTTATCAGAGACATCATTCCGACAGACGTTGTCCAGAATGATATTTCAATCTTAATCGCTTAATCGATTAAACAAAGTATGAAATGAAAGACAAATAATATAATAATTTCATTATTCTTTATTTTGAAATAACATCAATTTTCCTAAAAACAATTCGTTATAATCAATATTGTTTGTTTAATTTTATCTTAATGCAAGTTGATGAACAATATTTTTAGTCAATTCCTGAGGAGTATAAATGAATAAATTTGATGGTTTGCCAACGCGAGAACACGCAACATATAATTGGCCATGTGAAAAGACCGGATTTTATAGATCCAACCCACAAATCGACATTGTTTGACCTTGTGACTTATTAATAGTCATGGCAAACTCCAAGCGAATTGGAAATTGCAGACGTCTGAACGGAATGGGTGAGTCTGAAGGGATCACTTGGATTCGTGTCAGAAGAACAACTCCACCTTCAAATTAGCCGTTCAAAATTGTAGCTTCAAGAACATTGCCCAAAGTTTTTTATGATTAATCTTGTACCGTTGCATAGCTTAGGTGGATTTAAATTCCGAAGCAAAATGATAGGTGAGCCAATTTGTGAGCCGGGTAGTGACTGTTGTATTTTGAAGTTAATAGCGTCAACATCGTAATTTTTTGCGGCTAAAATAGCTCGTTCACGAAGCCACGCATGATTAATATAATTAGCAGCGCCATCTGCTGGGTTGATTTGTGAATCTAAACCATCCTGGGCGTCACCCAAACACATACAGTAAATTCATTCAAATCGGTCCAGCCGGCTAGGAGGAGTTCAGTGACAATACCGACTGCAGCGCCATCTGCAGAGCTATTTGTGAATCTAAACCATTCAGGGTGCCACCCAAATACATACGAAAAAAATCATTCAAATCGGTCAAGCCGTTTAGGAGGAGTTTGGTAACAATACCAACTGCAACGCCTCTGCCGGGCTGATTTATGAATCTAAACCATTCGGGGAGCCACCCAAACGCACACAAAAAAACTCATTCAAATCGGTTCAGCCGTTTAGGAGGAGCTCAGTGACAATACCGACTGCAGCGCCTCTGCCGGCTGATTTATGAATCTAAACTATTCGAGGCGCCACCCAAACGCACACAAAAAAATTCATTCAAATCGGTCCAGCCGTTTAGGAGGAGTTTGGGAACAATACCAACTGCAGCACCTCTGTCGGGCTGATTTATAAATTTAAACCATTCGGGGCGCCACTCAAACGCACACAAAAAACTTCATTCAAATCGGTCAAGCCGTTTAGGAGGAGTTCAGTGACAATACTGACTGCAGCGCCTCTGCCGGGCTGATCTATAAATCTAAACCATTCGGGGCGCCACCCAAACGCACAAAAAAAATTTCATTCAAATCGGTCCAGCCGTTTAGGAGGAATTTGGTAACAATACCGACTGCAGTGCCTCTGCCGGGCTGATTTATAAATTTAAACCATTCGGGGCGCCACCCAAACGCACACAAAAAAATTCATTCAAATTAGTCCAGCCGTTTAGGAGGAGTACAGTGACAATACCGACTGCAGCGCCTCTGCCGTCTGATTTATAAATTTAAACCATTCAGGGCGCCACCCAAACGCACACACAAAAATTCATTCAAATCGGTCCAGCCGTTTAGGAGGAGTTTGGTAACAATACCAACTGCAGCGCCTCTGCCGGGCTGATTTATGAATCTAAACCATTCGGAGCGCCACCCAAACGCACACAAAAAATTTCATTCAAATCGGTCCAGCCGTTTAGGAGGAATTCAGTAACAATACCGACTGCAGCGCCTCTGCCGGGCTGATTTATAAATTTAAACCATTCGGGGTGCCACCCAAACACACACAAAAAAATTCATTCAAATCGGTCCAGCCGTTTAGGAGGAGCTCAGTGACAATACCGACTGCAGCGCCTCTGCCGGGCTGATTTATGAATCTTAACCATTCGGGGAGCCACCCAAACGCACACAAAAAATTTCATTCAAATCGGTTCAGCCGTTTAGAAGGAGTTCACAGTCATACACACGTACAGTAGAATTATATATACAGGGTGAGTTTTTTAAAAAATGCCAGGCTTTTATCTCGAGAACCATGCTAGATGGGACAAAATAACCCAAGATGATATTTGTTAAGCGTCGAGGGGGACGTCCAATGGTAATATTGAATGACCTTGAAACTCATAAGTATTGGAGATATATGCCAAAATAGGTTTTTTTTAAATTAGAACCTATACATTCAATATTTTTTTTTAATTAAGTAAATCAAACTGCACACTTTTCGCCTACAAAATTTTTTTGTAAAGTGTTCGATTTTGTAGATATGATGAAAATTGATTTGCACTAAACAAACGTGTCTTCGCTAAGTTCTTCAGAAAAAAAATAAAATTTCAATAAATCAAAAAAAAACAACGAAAATCAATTTCACGCAGTAGACCACGATGCAATAATATTTATATTAATGAATGATTTTCTTTGTTTTTTTTTAATTTATCGAAATTTTATTTTTTTTCTGAAGAACTTAGCGAAGACACGTTTGCTTTAGTGCAAATCAATTTTCATCATATCTACAAAATCGTACACTTTACAAAAAATTTTTGTAGGCTTAAAGTGTGTAGTTTGATTTACTTAATTCAAAAAAAATATTAAATGTATAGGTTCTAATTTAAAAAAAAACCTATTTTGGCATATATCTCCAATACTTATGAGTTTCAAGGTCATTCAATATTACCATTGGACGTCCCCCTTGACGCTTAACAAATATCATCTTGGGTTATTTTGTCCCGTCTAGCATGGTTCTCGAGATAAAAGCCTGGCATTTTTTAAAAAACTCACCCTGTATAAAGAGAAGATAAAGAAAAATTATCACGATACCAAATTTTAGGAGGTTAAAGGTTGGATACAAATAAGTATTTTTTGTTTACATAAAATTAACATTCAAATAAAAATGAACGAAATAAAAAGTTTTTTTAAATTTTCCGAAAATTGGGTGTTGAGGAATATTAACCCTTTTCTACTCAGCCGTTCAATTGGTATATTATTCAAGTAAATCTTCTAAAAATTAGACGAATTTTCAAAATAACAGTGCATTGAAATTTTTATAGTGTATAATTCTATCACGATTGGATGGTTTTTTGAATCGATGTATTGATAGTATCAGATCCTTGTGAGGGGCCAATGCTCCCCCCCTACCCCTACCCAATTGACGCCCCTGAATTTGGGTGTAAAAGAATTGTGCAAACGTGCAATGAGTTTTATAGTCAAACAAAATAGTCAAACAAATATAGTCAAACAAAATGATCTGGTACGACTTATTTCCATTCAAGATTTTATTAAGAGTTTTATCTACCCGATAGCAATTGATCTAACCATTATGTAGTTTAGAATTATAAGACACTAGAAATGATTGTATTCAATTGAATAAAATGAAAAATTGCTTTGAAAAGCGGAAGATCCGTAACCGGATTCGGCATCAACCGAACTTAGAAACTATACGCAACAATTCGGAATCATCCGACCTTAGAAATTTGGTAGAAATATCAAAACAACATATGGTAACAATAACATTTGGTAGAAATATCAAAATAATTTGAAAGAAGTGGAACTTGTCACACACAACCAAGAAGTGTCTGACATCCTTCATTAGGTGTTTTTCCACATTCAAGAACAGGCAGGTTTAAAGTAGATCGCGTTTGATGGTTGCGCAAAACTAACAACTAATAAAAGAAGTGTCCTAACAACAACCAACTCGACTTCATCGATAATTGGCCAGACAACCTGATGACGTGATTTAAGATTTTCATGAAAAATAGTAATTAAACCTCGAACGAGGGAAAAAAAGACAAACATTAATTAAAGATAACTTGAGCGTTTGAAGATAATAAACAATTGAGATAAAGATTGAAATACAATTTCATATGCATTTATTCAGATTAAAAAGGACAAAACAAGTTTGATAAATATTAACTTTAAATTTAAGGTTATATGATACAGTACTCATCGCGTATTTTATACAAATAATATATACATATTGTATAAATAACAAAAACCAACTAAATGATTTTCCAGCTAGCCTACATTTATTTTTTTTGGATTTTTTAAAAATTTTTGTCAGTACATAAAAATAACTTAAAGCTAACAATGATTTAGTACATGCATATTTTTAAGGAATTCATAAAATTTATCGTAGTCCACATTGATTTCTTAATGTCTTAAACATATCAGTACCGAGCCCTTCTTGTACTAAAACTTGTTCCATTTCTTGTATTATACTAACCATCCATTGTTCTTGTTCGTATAAATTTCGATTTTCCATTACATCATAATCGTAGTTGACACTTAAAATTCGAGCAGACGATTTTTGCTTATTACGTGATCTTCTTGATGCCAAATTATTTTCTGTGCGTTTTACTTCCATAGCGGGATCTTCGTATGTTTTACGTAGCCGCGATTTACTTGCATTGTACCCAATATCTGGATCATGTTCACTTAAATATTTCATTTCAGTTAAGTCGAATTTTAAATGATACGAATTACGTTCAATCCTTTCGTACTCCTCCTGTGCATGAAATGGAAGTTTGAAACCTTTTATTGAAGGATTGTGATCTTCACTTGCTAACAGCATTGGAGCTGGAAATATATTTTCAATATCATACGTTGGTGAGTATCCTGAATCTGGTGATCGTCCTGATGAAGAACTATTTGAATTTGGTCGAGCAATGAATTTTGGCTTTCTCTGAGGATTTATCTGGTATCTATGATCTTCAGCTCTATTTTGATATACATTTCGGGGTTGAACGCTATCTTGGTCAGCACTCATAGATGATGATGTTTGTCTTTCATTCGTATTTGAATCAAAGGATAAACGAGCTACTTGTTGTGTTAACGGATTGGTTTGATCTGTGTTACTTTGAACCTGGGATTGTGCTTCTGAGTGTAAATTAGCTGCATTATTATACAGCAATGGCATATGATTGTTCATCTCCATTAAATTATTATTCAACGGCATTTGCAGAAGACTTGATGGAATATATGGATTAGGAAACGCAATTTGTTGATGCATTTGATGAAGTGGTTGTTGATTTTCATCGTTTCTATAGGTTTGACCTTCTGGTATGAAATAACTATTTGTAAAATTGTTAGTTGTACCCAACATTAACAAAGCTGTCACCGCATCTAATTCAGACAATGGACGCCCTAAAATAAATAAAATTTAATTACTAATTTAAAAAAACATAATTTATTGAATTTATATTTAAGTTGATTTTGTACTCTGCTGTTGATTATATTCAACAATTTGCGTAGAGTTCCAGCCGTACTACAAAATATCAAATTCAATGTGGTCCAGCGGAACTCCACAAAAATTATTAATTAAATTTAAAAATTATAAAAAAAATTTATATTATTTGATAATTTTATATATAATCTCGCTGTCCCCATATCTTATCCGTACTACATATATTTTTTTGTTGAGTTAACTGTAGAAAACGAATATGATACAGAAGCAGAAAAATTAATTTTGAAAAAAACACTGTTATTCACTAGCACTGTTAATTTTAAGCAGGCTACAGACCTTCAATCAATTTGTCAATCAATTCGAAAACGAAAATAAACGAAATAAAATTTAGTGTAAAAATCCCCTAAATTTTATTTAGTTTATTTTCGTTTTCAATTGATTGACAAATTGATTAAAGGACTGTAACCTGCTTTAGAATTAAAAAAACTTACCTTGATTATTCGGATATAAATAATTAAACTGCGAATTAAAATTAACTGGATTGATTGCAGTACTATTCGAACCAAATATAAAATTTGGATTCATTTTGTAAAGAAATGACAATAATTTTTTAATATTTTAAATAACAATTTAAATACAACGAGATCTTCATCGGATACTGATCATAATTGATCTAATCTCAAACAATTTATAGATTTTAATGGTAACGGATTTCATAACTATCTCTTTCTAATTACAAAATCCTTTTTATCTCTTTTCTTATTATTTTGCTGAAATTACAAAAAAATTATAAATTTTCCATTATTTAACTAATTACTTGAATGTCCTAATATAAATTTCTTACCGGGTGTTTACCAATTGACGCCTATTTTTAGTAATTAGAAATTTCCCAATAATAAAAAAAAGTTCAAGTATTTAAGTTTTTTGTTTGGCTTTGTTAAAGGTAAATGTTTTATTAGTCATATAATTGTAATTCATTTCAATTACAGGTTTTTACAGGATCATGTTATCTAACAAGATAAAGAAGGAGAAAAATGTATTTATCCGTTAAATTATTTTGGATTACAAAAACAATTATATTATATTACCAAATATTACAAAAAAAATAATATTATGACGAAATGGTATTCTTATAAATGTTAAGAGAATAATGTTAATAAGTAAATATTTTCTGGAACTATTTATACATTAGTGATTCTTGTGATTGGATTTTCGGAGGGAATTGCATTTAATAATCAATCTGAGAATTTTACCTGCGAGTAAATAAAGGATTGATAACGTTCTTTTTATTCAAATTTTAATGTAGTTTTAACATTTAGCCAATATACCTTCTCATTCTAACTAATTCTTTGTTATAATTTGTCTTTTCATAAGCGTGTTATCAACTAATTGCAGTATACTATTTTACCCTGTAAACATTAGAAGGACAAGAGTCAAACCGTACAAACATAAAACATGAGGCTGTTTTCGGCCTCATAAAATATGAGGCTGTCATTTGACGGTCCTTACTGTGATGAGAATATGTTTGAGTATGAGAATATGTCAGGTAGAGTATTTTTGAAAATGCCTTTATAGTGCGGTAAATATCCTTATTATTGGTTGGAAGCTGCCTCATGTATTCTTCCTAGTTTCAAGACTACTTAGCCCTGTTGAAAAGCTGCCTTAATGATCTTTACAATAACAATTCGCGCTCAAATAGCATCTCCGTGTTCTTTTGTAATTATAATTAGGCAACTGAGTAAAGGTGGGCACTAAATCGTAAAAGAGCACTGCCATAATAACGAACTAAATTGATGACAGTCCGGGAACCTAATATTTTATTTTATTTCATTTTATTCAAAGAAACTAGTATACAGACTTAATAAGTCCAATTACACGCTAGTTTTCTTATTTAGTTACATTGCAATTATTATTTCTAGTTTTATAAATTTTTATTAAATATATTAATAATATTACTAAATATCAATTATATTACTAATATTACATAAATGTTAACTTTAACTCTAACAATCGACACAATAGTTGCCCACTAAAATGGTATTGCGGCACATTTAGTACTTTGTTATAATCATTGACATTTAAAACAAGTTTGGATTACCAGTCGAATACCTGTGGCAAGCTTACTCTAAATAAAAAATTACGGGAAAGTAGGCGATTGTTAACAATTGTAAAAAGTGCTTTCAAAAACCAGTTTCCCTATATGTGGCTTAACACAGTAACGTAATTCTAATAATCTGCAGGTTTCAATACAGTCGTTAAGCGAAGGGCTTGAAGTATGCCCGCCTCTACTTCAATTCAGTTGATAATATTGATACAATGTACATAAATCGTCGCATAAGAGAATGAAGAAGTTCTGAGAGAATTGATCTAGGAGCATATCAAATTTATTTGTTAGCAAGGTACCTAGTGAATACAAATAATCCATTGGGTCTACAAATTCTACTTGCAGGAGATTTTACGGTCTTTTGGGCTTAAGTGCAATGGCCAAAAATGCAACAAAGTAAATTTAGTCCATCATATTGGTCGTTGTTAGTGACACGGTCATTTACTCTTTCTATTTAATCCGTCTTTAGAGTGTGGTTTCACAACTGCTATTTCTTCCAGAGGACTGGATAAGCAGGACAGTTGTATCTACAAATGTTGTCAAATTTTGCAAGGATGAATCATAAATAAATAGGAAAGTCGATTGTGGCCTGATGTATAAAGGGTAGCATAAGAATGTGTGTGTTTGCCTTCCTAATTACTGCATTATCTTTCAGACTAAACTTGCTGCTCTTAAAGAGATTTTAAACCGGTAGGGGTATAATGTAATATAAGAAAAGACTATATTAGTATTTATACAGACTTCACGTCAAGAGTAGTCTAAAAATAATATTCATTTCCCCACGATGTGACTTATCAGATAAACATGCATCACATCAGGGTGCCAGGGAGGTGACTTGCGGTGCCAGCGAGGTGAAATATGACTTGCTGTATCGAAACTGCTGTTGAGGGAAGAAGCGTATATTATTCAATTGAAATCCAACCTGCGCAACAATTTGTGTTGAACCCTGCACTATCTACCAATGATAGAAGCCAGATTAGGCGTTATTCAGGGATGCTTTAAACTATGCAGGCCAATCTCCCAGCCGAATCAGAGTCAAATGAGGACCGGATCAGTTTTAAGATCACTGAAATAGGGTTTATTTATTTATACCTAGCATTTAATCAAATGAGTTAGCTATGTATAACTCAAATCCGGACAAATAAGTACATATACATTATTGCAAGGATGTAAAATACCCTAGTGAAACTCTGTTTGTATTTCAGCTTTATCGCTTGCCTCACTATCCTGAAACACACCAATCTCCTAATATTCTACAAATAGCATAATGGATAAGCATTCCTCGCGATAAGAATAAAGAATAAAAGAAATCCTATCCGACCCAATCAAGGTTTAAATAACCAAATGTAAAAATGTTGACTTTCATCATGATTTTTTTAACCAAGTTTCTCATCTTTGCAATTCTTCACTCCTTGGGTTTTCTTTCCCTGATCACAATAATTCCCAGAAAAAACATGTCTAACTTTGTATAGAAAATCTTATTACGGTTCGCTTTAGCCTTCCTTGATCTGGCCCAAATCGTAATACGTCGTGCCTGAATAAAATGTTTTTGATAGTCTAGGCTGCTTCTAAGTGTCCGTTATGTATTTAAACTCAGAAAATTTGTTTGATTTATATAAGTTTCGGGTTTGCTTTCACGTTTATAAAATTTTAAAGATAAAAAAACCAATTTATTTGTAAAATTGTATCGGAGGTTGGTAGAATTGAAATCAGCTCGGACTAACAATATACAAATAAGAGCTAATAAAATAGATCTTTTAAATAAATCATTCTTTATGCGAGACATCACATTCTGGAACTCTTTACCAAAAACAGTTAAAAACTCGCTAATTTTTCGCAGGAACTATTTTCAGTATTTTCATATCAAATAAAAAAGTTTGCAAACTCAACTCATCGTATTATTAATTTCATATCAATCAATTAATCAATTTAGTATTATTTTAATTTATATTTTAAACTTTAGTTTTATATGCAAAATGAAAATGTTATACATAACCATAAGTTCTACGTATGTCAAGTATAAGCCCGAGTGTGCTTAAGAGATGTTAATAAGTGAAATAAATAGTTTACTTACGACTATTCTTTGATCTCTATAGGACAGCCATTCTAAACTAACATTACCTAAGACTTATAATTCAAATAAAACCCTTGAAACCCTTAGTACTTACCCTTGTACTAAGATAGTACAAGTACTTATAAGACAGCACGCCATTCCTATAGCAGACTGTATGAACCCTACTTAAAAAAACATTTTCAAAAACGTCTTTTTATAGCATTTTTTCATAGTATTTCAAAAGGTTACAAAGAAATAAAAAGGCGATTAATCAAAGTCACTACATCACTGTCAACCAGAAACCCAGAAACCGTGTCAAACATATGGTTTTGGCAGCTGCTAGCCAGGCTAATGGTTTGTATTCTCTGATATTTCCTTGTTGATACGAGGTACCAGGGTATCAGTTACACAGTCTTCGTAGTCGACTTAAATTTTCATGAAAAATTCATACATAGTTGAAGTATAGTTGTGATAAATACATACCGATACCAAATATGCAACAAATATTTAAACGATCCTGATGAATTTCGGCAAGACGGTGTAGTTTGAGCTAGCGAAATCGAAGCGAAGCAGCTAGGCTACTCAGAGGACTACATCCGATTCTCTTCGTCATTGAAGCTGTAAAGTACCGCGTCAACCCCGTATTCAAGTGTGCGACATATTTGCATAGGTATATCTATTTTATGTTATAGAACTAAACCTAATTCCGTCATACTTAATTTGATGAAACTTTCAATACGTAATTTATAACTCCATTTGTGATACTGAGGTCTATCTGTCTGGCTCTTACTGTTGAATATCTCTTAAACTACGAAACCCAATGAAACCCAAAGTAAAAACAATCTTCATATCTAAACAGCTTCATATCTTTGAGAGGACTATTATGCAAGAGCAAAACCATTAAAAATTATATAATTTTACTGAGGCAAATAGGTTATCAAAGGAAAGGGCGGTAACTGAGAATTCGTTAACAATTTGTTTTAGAATTTTACACCGTATTTGCAATAATTTCTTACCGATTCATTTAAATCAGTCAATAGCTAGTCATACACGAGAGGATTTTTACCGGATTTGTCCGCGGACTTGGTAGTCAACAGAGCTACATCAGCGGCCCATCATTTTGCGGTTCAAATAGCAAAGTGTTGAACTGTAGCCCTCCAGCGTGATTTTTTTATTCGAGTCTCACACTCTTGAAATTCCTTGCCGGCGTGGGTTTTTCCTGATAATTTTAATCCCCAAGTTTTTAAAATCAACGTTCATAAATTCCTAAGGGAAACTTAATTTGGAATCCCAATCCTAGTTGGCATGGTATCTTTGGATATTCAGAGACGTTAAATTATAACTCGCTATTATTAACACTAAACATGCATAACACTAAAAATAAAAAAAAAATCACTAAGAAACCTTCCAGAAAATCCTGCAGTTACGGAAAAACTGAGTCGGAGATCAGATCTATCAACTTTTAGACGGATCCATGAACTTTTTGATCTCCGATGGATCTCTCCACTAACGATAGTATATCGACATTCAATCTGTGATAATCTTTTTGTTGTTTAGTATAAAAAAGTAACTACGTAAGTTGTGTAAGCCACATATAATTTTCATAAGAACATTTTATAAAAACAAAACTATAACAAAAGCAAGTTTATAAGTACATTTCAAATTGTGTTATCAAATTTGATAACGTTATAATATCAAATTATTCATAAATATCCATAATATCATGCCTCCAAATACTCAAAATATTAATTTCATAAAAATAATTTGCGTTTGTTTTTTTGAGTAACTTATTTCCAGACCAATTTGTTTAGCACTCCTTTATTACAGTCTCAATTTTAGCGAGGATGACAGGATCATCAGTTTATCTGATCGTCTGTACTAAGTTTATTGACAAGATAATTACAATTAGTTAGTAGATTTTTTGATGATAAACATATAATAAATCATTGGTTCGTCTTACAATTTGTAAAAAAATCAACACTAATAAAATTTACACCTTCAACCTTAATCAATACCAATTACCAACCTTTTCATCTTCGGAATTATAAACACAGTGACTGGTAGAAACAGAGAAACTTTTGGAAATGCCTGGACCAAACAATTGTTATGTTGAACAAGATCCTAATACATCAGCACTAAAGGCTTCTGAATTCTTAAGCGAATTAAATGCAAAAAAATCGCCGAAACACCATATTCCATATCCCTTTTGTTGTAATCTTTCAGACAACTAAAATACAGTTTTATTTGATCTTCTATTTCATCATTCGTTCTGGATTGCACCCCGGAAAGCCGGTGAAATCCAGATCGGATCTTTTGTCCAAATTTTGACCAAATTTGTACGAAACAAAACTCAAATATGAACTCCGTTCTGCTAAGTTTATTCTCCAGTCGAAACGAGAATGAAGCATATTTCAGGGTTGTTCCTTTACGCGTAATCTAAAATAGATTACATTACATGTAATCTATGTAATGTAATCTATGTCATCTATGTAAATTTGGTCTAATCTATTAATTTTGATTTAAGAAGAAATATGTGGAAATATTGTATTATCCATACTGAAATTTTTTTTCGATTTTTTCGCAAAAGACATGATCAATAATATTGTCAAAAACAAGATCTTGCGATCTTGAAAAAAAGTTTATTTAATTGCTAAAAAAGATTAGAATGCACATATCAATTAAATAGATTACATAATAGTTTACATTATAGATTACACGAAAATATCTCGCGTAATTTACACGCAATCTATGCGTAATCTATACATGTAAAGTAATCTATTTTGTCTACGGCACAACCCTGATATTTGTTCGTAGAAATATCGTTTGAAAATTACATTCGTTATTTTAAAGCCATATTATACAAGTGAATGAATTAATTTAGAACACATTCGTTTGGTAGAGTTTTTATATTCTTGCATATTTTTTTATTGCTTGCAACATTCCTAACTTGAATATTTTATTTCAATCACTATACACTATACTATTCCACTACGCTTATGGAGATCTATAAAACAAAGTACGTTTAACAACAAGAATTTAAATTTTATTTTTAGCTAGGAATTACATGCAATATTAAGAACATGAACTACTATTCTGGATTAACACATTAAAGCAGAGGATTGTGATATTTTATTAGGATCTCGATTGAATCAAATGGCACAATTTACTATCAAAATTTTGTTTAAAAAAGAATAAATTCCAGCTTTTTTCATAATTCCAACACGTTAGTTAAATCAAGATCGCAACAATAGTCAATAAAAAAATGGTTATTTTGATATCCAAAATTAAATTAATCTAAATCGGAGAATGGTGACATATTTTTCATAACCATTTACTTAACTCTATTCTTTTTTTTAATTGTTATTTTATGGCTATTCCATTTTTTTTTATTTATTAAGTCCAAAATTTTAATAACCTTTAAGAACAAAAAAATTGTATTATTTTAAGATCCTAATAAAAGAATAAACGGACAGCATTCTTAATCCTTAAAGTAGTAAAACGGTGATAGTTACGCCTCCAACTTATTTTTATAACAAAAAAAATGTTATCTAATAATTAGGAAAGTGTCTCAAAAACGCAAACGACATTTGGATACTTTTAGGTAATTGTAATTTATCGTTTCACTTTTTTTAATAGTAATCCTTTATAATATAGGATTTACAGAAATTGATTTGTTTTGGTTTTGTCCTTGAAATAACAGATCCGCATTTAATGTTCATAACGTTAAAATGATGTCATAAAATATTTCAGGGTTTTAATCTGGATTTTTGAAACATTTTATTAATACATCCCGTTTGATGATGATATAACAGACCTGAGGTATTTATAGTTTTCTATATATTCGACGTCGTAGTCGCTTCTCGCTAGTATCAAGTTATCCATGATATATGTTCCTGGATGTTAGTTAATTAGTTAGTTTTGTCGGTATTGATGCATATAATTCAAGAAATTTAGAATTTTGTTCAAGTAATGGGTAACATCAACCTACCACTTTTACTATATAATTTGTTTTAGTGTCAACTATTGATTTCATTATTTGTAAACATTTATACCATTTGCTAACATGATATTATTGTTAGTATAGGAGGCTCTTTTAAATTTCAACTGGTCGTTGAGCAAGACTTGAGATATAGTAATCAAGCATACTTTTCGAGATTATTTTTGTTGAATTTCGCATATAGTTGGCAGCTACGAAAGTTATTCGGAACAAATCTTCTAATTGTCTGTGGAAGTTGTTTAGTAAATTTATTAGCAGTTTATTTGATCTGTTTTGAATCAGATATTTCTTTGTTAGGTTTGTGTTAATATGGGGGCAGTTTTTGTGGTGTGTTCTGCCCGAATTCATGTTGATGAACGACTTAAATGATTTGTTTCAATTGTGTGACAATATCGAAACTGGTTTTTGTAATTTTGATTGGTCAACCACTTTTCTCGCTTTAGTAGAACTAGACTGCCTTGTTATAGGCTCGAATTTTTATTCTGTGGACTAAGCATTTTAATTGGCATATAAGTATACTGATAGAGCCTAGATTGGTGATTATCTGGTCCATGAGCTTTGAAAATGTTTGTAGAATTGAACGCTTGGCTGACATTGTCTTTAATAAACTGGCGTTGGGTTGTCTAGACCACTTGCGAATAATTAATAGTGTATTTTCATATGCTTTGTCTAGATTTTAAGGCCTTGGAGTAAACTGTTAATTAAATTAACCTGCCTATGTTGTTTGGCGGTTGGATTGTAGTTGAACGATATTTTATCTCTTTTAGGAAGCTGGTTAGTAGCAATATGCTACCAAGTAACAAATCAAGATATCTGTTGCTGTTTATTATAGTACGTAGTAGTATTATAATAGTAGTATCATTAAGTATGCTGAAGTTTGATTGATAAATTTATTCTGATGAATTAAGGCAGAGTGACATGTTGAATGGTGGGTGTGGACATCATTTAAGATGTTGCAGTCATTGGCAGCGGAGCAGGTGACATTAATTTTAACTGATGTATTATTTATTCAACGTGGGTTATGTATGTTTGATGATCTGAATTTAGTTGCAGGTAATTGGGGAATTTATAAGTAACTTTAAGAGACTGGTTTTGCGTTGGAGAAGTTGACAACCTTCATCAGTCAGTAGAGGCATTCGTCGTGAAAGAATGGAAATAGTTTTATATAGCTTAAAATTAATATTATATATTGTGTGTTGATACATTAGTTAGAATTCATAATATCCTAAATAGATTATTGAGAGTCCAATTCTTCGCAGTAAGAAACAGAAGAAAAAACAAATCGATGTTACAAATGGGCTGTGGTAATTCAGTGTTTGGATAGCGAGATCCGAAATTCAACGTCCACGCCGTGCTGTCTGGGTAATGCTGACAGAATTAGGTTTATATTGGAGACAAGCAGAGTAAAAACTGTTTAGTGAATGACGCTACATCACGGCGAATTGGCACCTTATAACCAATGCGACTGAAGGGTCTGTTCTCCATGCCAGGGGCGGCTTGGAGCGGGCGTCTGTCTTGGATGCTTGATCCTTGATCGCTATATAAACGTGTAAAAAGGTTTATTCTGGTAACCTTAAAATACAGAACGAACCCATTCACGACAATTTGGGTTGGGCCTAGTGATGTAAAAGTGTGTAATACAATTGTATAATACGCGGTATTATACGTAAAATACCGTATTGTCCAAAACGTTATAAAATACGAGGTATTTTACTATAAAAAATATTTTTTATTCTGATGGCGCGCAAAGTAGCAAATAGCCCTTTTACTATAAAATTGCGCGTGAATTATTAAAAGAATTTATAGCTGTGAAATTATGTCTACAAACTAGATATAAACGACGCCGAGGAAATGAAGTGTGCTAGTGTGCCTTTCTAAATAATGTTTAAATTTCTGTTGTACCAAGAAAGTTCTAATATCAACAAAACACAAATATTAACTATAGTTGCTGAGAAGCAACCGTTACAGTGAATTTTTTAATGGAGCAAATCAAAATTTTGAAACATGGATTTGTCACTCAATGTATAATAGCTTTGAGTAGTACCAGATACCATGTTGATCGTTTCTCTTTTACATTCAGATTTATGAAGCAGCACACAAATCTCAAAATGCTCATTATGAAACCGAAAGCAGTTGAATTTATTGTATAACTTGATAGTTTGTGGTTCTTCAGAATGTAGCATCTTCTAATTTGCATTGTTCTGCATCGTTCCCTGTAACAGCCTCATCGTTTTCGATATGCAGCCTATAAATCATACCAAAAGTAATTATCTCGTTTATGCTAAACATGATTAAGATTAATATTTTAATTAAATTTTATTGCCACCAATAATGGTATTACAAATAATTTATTTCAACACTATGCATTTCGATATGTTCACATATCATTATCATTGGAACATATCGAAATGCATAGTGTTGAAATAAATTATTTGTAATACCATTATTGGTGGCAATAAAATTTAATTAAAATATTAATTTAATTAAGGTATTACGGTCTTTGTTCAAAATAAATTATTATAATGATTAAGATCTCTAAAAGTTTATTCATGGGAAATGGTGGGATCCAATCTCAATAAAAAACATAAATACAGTAGCAGGCAGCGAATGAAGGTGAAATAAATTGAAACTAAGCATCAGGATAGTTTTGCTAATCAGACCATCCACATGAATTAGAGTCAGATGATTATATAGGTCTTATTAGCATTCATTTAAGGAATAACGACAAGATAAAAATAACGACCAGATATCCAAATTCAGATATTTAGAAAAAATTAATTAGATGTAATTCAAATTAATAATGAAAGAAATTTTCTGTTGTTATACCATTCACATGTTATCTCGGCTATCACATTTTTTTACAGAATATACGGTATTTTATTTTGTATAATACAATGTATAATACGCTGTATTATACAAAAAAAATAAAATACGGTATTTTAACATCTCTAGTTGGGCCTAAGGTTAACACCCTAATCCCGGCAAAAAAACTTTGTGAAATTTGGAAATCAGAAAGAGAATACCAGACCCGGACAAAAGAAAACATTTTACCTGAAAGTGAAAAAGGACCAGACTACCGAATCGGAACGTGAAACGTGCGCAACTTGAGTGCTCCTGATGCTCTAATAAGTCTAGAAACAGAGGCTGAGAGGTATAGGATGGATATCATAGCTCTGTAAGAAATTAGACAGCCAATAATCGGAAAACAAGATTTGGATAGTCACTCTTTATACTGTCTACGGTCTGGTTTTCTTGTTGATGCACGCATACAAGAAGCCGTGATGAAATTCATCCCTGTCAATAAGAGGATCTGTTACCTACGTGTATGCGTATACAACAATATTTCTCTTATTGCCGTGCATGCACCTACTGAAGCTAAGACCGTAGACGAGAAGGATAATTTCTACATTTCACTGGAAAAGTTTATGAAACAAACACCAACACGCGACTTCATTATGCTTTTTGGTGACTTTAATGGGCAGGTTGTAAGAGATATATGTTATGGAAATGTGGTGAGTCCCATCACCCTGCATTGGAATTCGAATGATAATGGTGAGAGAATGATTGGGTTTGCATTATCAAATAATTTGAGAAGTGCCACTTTCTTTCCACACCGATCGATTCATAAGCAGACTTGGGTCTCACCGAAGGGAAACACTCGAAATCAAATTGATCACGTGCTAGTAACAGCTCATTTCTCTACGAGTGTTCTGTATATGCGATCCTTTAGAGGTGAATATATTGGAAGTGACCACTTCCTTGAATGTGCTACGATAAGGTTTCACTTTCCAAAATTCAATCAACGGAAACGTTTTAACATCTCATCACTAAAGAATGCTGAAACGGAAGAGAGATATCAAATCCATATTGCCGAACCATTGGAGAAATCACAAACCATTAATGGAGACGTCGATAAGTCATGGTATTTGCTCAAATATGCTGTTTTAAGCGCTGCTGAGGAAATACTTGGACCACTCCCAGAAGCCATGGATGGATCAAGCATGTTTTGACGCTATTCATTACAAAAGAGATTGCTATCTGATATGTCTACAAGGACTCAACACCAGGTTTACGAAGGAGAACTTAAACTGGCAAGACAAGCCGTTACAAAGCTGTGTAGAGAAACGAAAAGAGAATGGTGGAAGAGACCGTGTAAGGAGATTGAAAACTACAATAAGGAACATCAATCGCGTAACTTCTTTCAACAGGTTAAAACCTTAAAGAAGAGACATCAAACTAGATCAACGGCTATTCAAAACGAAGATGGGAGCTACAAGTAGACTTAAAAAATATTTTAGATACATGGGTCCTTTATTTTGACAATCTTCTCAACTTAAGTGACCAGCAAAGCTTATTCGTGCGTCAAAGATGCATGTAGATGAACCAACCAAAGAGGAATTTGAAGCGGTGCTGTTTAAATCAAAACGCAATAAAGCACCAGGTATCGACGATATAACATCCGAAATGGTTGTACATGGTGGTGAAACTCTATCTTAAAGATTGTTTCAACTTGTTCAAATAATCTGAAAGACTGAAACCATGCCACAGGATTAGAACTCAACTATGCTGATACCAATCCATAAAAAAGTTAATCGCCTACAATGTACAAACTACCGAGGAATCGCTCTCTTCTGCATAGCATATAAGATCTTTTCCTATATTGAACAACTGATTGGAGATTATCAGAGTGGCTTCTGGCAAGGCCGAGGTACCACCGATGCACTTTTCTCGATAAGGATGATTTTGGGTGTCGAGAGTGCAACATACCTGTACACCAACTCTTCATTGATTTCAGGCAGGCCTGCGACTCCCTCGAATGAGAGACTCTATGGGCTGCTCTGGTGTCAATGGGAATTCCTGGTAAGCTGTTATCACTATGCAAAATGATAGTACAGAACTCTCAATTCTGTGTACGAGTAGAGAACGAAATATCAACGTTTTTTAAAGTCGAATCCAGTTTAAGACAAGGTGATGCTATCTCTTCTATACTATTTAATTTAGCCTTGGAATATGTATGTCGTCACAAGAAACTACCGATTAACAACAAAATCTTGTAATAAACTCAGTACAGATGATCGCTTACGTTGATGATGTTGTCATCCTCGGCCGAAGTGAAGCTGTTATGAGTGAGACTTTCAAGTCGCTTGAGAGTGGTGCTAGAAAAATTGGTCTGCAAATTAACTACAATAAAACCAAACATATGAATGTTTCAAGAGAGGCTGAGAAGAAAGATTTGATAAGCGGCACGATGAACGAATTGAGGGAGTTGAATCTTTTAAATATTTAGGATCAATGCTTGACTCAAACAACAGCATACTTACAGGTATAAAAGCTCGAATCGCTGCAGGTAATCGAACTTTCTACTCAATTAAGCCTCTCTTTGGATAACCGTATGTATCTTAATTATGATCAAGTTGAAGTTATACAAGACATTTTTTAGACCAGTTGTGATGTATGGGTCACAGACATAGACCCTTACACAAAATGACGAATCGCATCTGTATATGAGCGTAAGATCCTACACTACATTTTTGGTCCACTTAAGACAGACGATGGACAGTACAGAACCCGGTATAACTTTAAGATCAGAGACCTTCTTGAGGCCCTATCATAGGTTGTATCCGTTCTAATAGGATTGCTTGGTTTGGGCATGTTCTACGAGCCGATTCACAGTCTGGAATGATTAGAAAAATGTACGTTAGTACCCCAGGGAGTGGGCGACCGCGAGGTAAACCACGACTGCAATGGGAGTCGGACGTAATAATCGACCTTAAAAAATGGACTGCCATGGTAATTATGTCGTTGTTGAGAGCGACCGTGGTGAATATTCAAAGCTGATTAGCCTGACAACGCTCCTACATGGAGCATGAACGCCAAGTAAAAAAAAAAATTCAGTGTTATTTTATTTATTGTGTTTTTTTAATTCATTCGGCATATTCTCACTGTTCTGCATATTCGGACTGATTTTGACAGCAACAATTGAAAATTGTTCAAAATTAGAAAAATCTATTAAGAATAAATTTATTTTAATAATAGAACACTTGTTATGTTTCGCAAATTAATTTTTTGAATCCAACTTTATTTATATTATAATAAAATAAATCAAATCCGCTCAACCGGTTACGGTTTTTACGCCATTTTCAAGAGCTTAAAAATTATTACTATTATTATTATTTTGGCTAATAATTTTTAAGTTCTTGAAAATGGTATAAATAAATAATATAAATAAAGTTGGATTCAAAAAAAATAATTTGCGAAATATAACAAGTGTTCTATTATTAAAATAAATTTATTATTAATAATGTTTCGCCAAGTGCAAACAGCAGCCTCAATAAAGAATGAGCTTGTGAAAACACCCTTATACTAGTTTCCCACCGTAGAAATTTGCTAGCTAGTATAGTTTGATAAAGTATAATAGCAACGGTGTGAAAGCAAACTATCACAACAATTATTTTAAATTTGCTATTTTCATTTGCTAGCTAGTAAATATAATACTTATCAAATAAAAAAGTATAATATCTACGGTGTGAAACGTAATTATTATTTTATAGGTGAAATGTCATTTTATGAAATTTATAAACATTGTGTTTTCTTGCGATTTTTAGCTTGTAAGATTCATTTCTTTTCTGATATTTAATAAATTAAAGTGTATGTATTGATTGTTGATTATGATATGGATATGTTTAGTATAACATTATAAAGGAATAGGACATGAAAAACGTAGTCGACGTAAACGTTTGGTTTTCGTGAGAGAATTATTTAAGAAAGACGTTATAGAATAAAACTTATATGTATTTTATGCTGTTCAAAACAGTGGCAGGGATGGTCTAAATCTAGTTTGATTTTCTCTGCGTTGTAAATTTCATTTTAAAAACTATAACGCTAATATCAAATATAAAATTGACAGTACGGGATTTTGATATATCAATTTTATTCTAGTGTCAAGTTAGGTTTGGTTTCCCACCGAAACATTTACTACGTTTCCATGACAGAGTTAACTCGAATTAAGAGTTTCGTTGAGTTAAAAACATGGCGGCGCTAATCCGTATCGTTTCCATGATAATATAAAAATTCTTGGAGTTAGCAAAAATTGTGTATTAAAATACATTAAGTGATGACATTAAATGAAAAATACAAAAAGAGATTTGGTTACGACGGAAAAATTGGATATTTTACTAATGTTTTTTATTATTAATTTACTGGTTTTTTTCTTGAATAATTTCAATTAAAATTTTATTTTCCTCTTCACTCCAAAACTCTCGCGACGCCATTTTTACTTTTTTGTTTTGTGTTAACCTTCTCTAATCGCGCTACTTTCGTTGAGTTAAGGTGAGTTAAGAAATTTAACGAAAACTCCGTTTCCATGACGAGATAATCCGAGATAATCCCGGTTAACTCGGTCATGGAAACATAGTAATTATCTTAATATAATATGAACATTGAACGGTGAGAAATCAAACTAATATCAAATATTTGCTATACTACATAGTAAATTTCTGCGGTGGGAAACTAGTATTAGATTATGGAACGCCAAGAAACTTTTGATTGATTAATTAATAGACAGTCCACTAATAGGTTCGCATTGGAATACGTCCGGTGTATATCTAAAAATTATAATTGTAACGGAAAAAGACTGCGACAAGGATTTAATTAATCCACTAGAAGAATCAACAGTATCGTAGAACATAAGCATATGTTGTTGTAGTCTCTCTCTACTGAACCACAATGTTGCTTGCGTTACTATATTTCGACCGAAAATGTACTAGCAATAAATTTTAGAACATTACTGTTCATTGGCGACGTTTTTTTTAATGTTTTATACGGAACAGTTTATAATAAACATACTGTTTTTCCATATTTGACATATAAAGTTATGTTACTAGTTTGCCTTATGAAAATACATTATTTTCGTAAAATTTGTACTAAACTGTGTTTTGTTGATATCTCGTTATCATAAATTGCCCTATAGGCTCTTTTACGTATAAGCACACAAAATTGCTGTCATTTTTTTAGTACACTCATTGTATTTCTTTTCTACGACCATATTGTTTTTCCCAGTATCTTGTAGTCATAAGTGAAAAGGTAAAATTATAATTATTTGGTGTAAAAACTCTTAATTGTAATAAATATAACACCAACAATTTCATAGTTAAATAATAAATATATATCATAAAGTAAAATAAATACACTTTAAAATAGTTTAACGTTAAAAATTTACTACAAAAAAAATTACGTAACTGACAGATAACTAAAATTATTTTTTCCAGTTTTATTTTTGAAGTATTTAAAATGGCAGGAGACGCAGTTGTATCTTCAAAACCTCAATTAAGAAATCTTCATCAGGCAGTAGTTAAAAGAAACGTTGGTGTTGCATTAGTACTATGTTTAACTGGCGCTGCCGCTTTCAAGTATTTGTATTGTGAACCAAGAAAACAAAAAGTAGCAGAATTTTACAAGTATATGCTTGGTGCTTTAATGTGGAAAGCAATAATTGGTAAATGTTAATTTTTCTTATTTCAGGAATTATGATGCAAATGCTGCTTTTGAACGCATGAAAAAAGCTGGCATTTTCCAAAGTGTTCCAGCTGATAGTTAGATGATTGATAACGAATTGTCATTTAGTATTTATTAAGATATGAATAAAAAAAACTAAAAAAGTAACTACTGTATTTGTGTTTTTCTATTTTTCTCACAACCCAATCAGAGTGGAGCAGTAATTAAATTGTTGAAATTTGACCAATTGAATTCTTCATTCCAAAAAACAGTATGAAACAACATTACTTGTTTTTTGTGTAGTTATTGTTTATTGGGTAATATTTCCAAAAACGTTATAGTATTTAAAATGAATTATAATCTTTTCAGTAATTAATCTATTTATATTCCTTTTATTGAAAATTTTAATACAAATTAGAATAGTTTTTAATTTATAAAAATTAATTACAACGAAGTACATATACAAAATCCACACGTACAAAGTTGCATCAAATTTGCTTTAAAATCTTACCCACAATGCATGTATATTCTCAAAAAAATATTCTATGCGCATGTCAAGTTTAGAAAAATGCAAATGGCGGACGTTGTTATTGTTCGTATTGAATAAACTATTTTAACATTAATTATGGTGTTTTACGTCATAGTTTAACAATTACAATTATTAAAATATGTTAATAAATATTATAAAACTTGTGTTTTTATTAATTAATTTTGGATTTTAATTGTGTATATAGTTAAAATTAGTTACAAAAAGTGTGTCATGCAAATGGGGTAAGCGCAAAAGATAGTGATAGTTCGTGGTCGCACAAAAAAAAAAACTTGTTACCAAAAAAAAAAATGTATATCTCGTCTATGTGAATAATCATGAAATGTGAAATGTTTTTTAAATGAATAGTTAAAGTTAATTTTTTTGATAATCAAATTTCAAAAATAAAAGAAATTTTTATTCATAATAAAAAAAAATAATTAAATGGAAATATCCCGTGGCACACTCCCCATTATTATTCCAAAATGGCTGCTTCCTTCATCATCCTGCTGATGCTTTGCGTCATGACAAAACAAAATAAAAGTGATTTTGATATAAAAATTATTAAAAAGAAATGATATTTTATGAACCTTTTAAAGTAAATCTTTCAATTAATTATTGTTTAAATATATCAAACTTTATTGTTGATTATTTTCATGTTTCATATGACGTTTTTTTAATTATAAATGTGTGGTCCGAAAATAATTTGATTTTGTAAAAAAAATAATAAAATTATTGCAAAATAACAATAAAAATATAAAAAATATTAATAGGTTTTGAGGGGTCTAGCGCCAATGACATCGTAATAAGGAATGCGAAGATCAAAAAAAGGTTAGAATTAATTTTTATTTTGTTTAATCTTTTTTTGAATTTTCGGAAGGGTTCCATCTATGATTTTTTTGATAAAATTTTATATGTGTATGTGTTAAAGGTCAAGAAAATGAAGATTTTTTATAAAGTTGGAATGAAGTGATCCGGAAATAACCAAGAGTGTTCCGAGATTTGTGTTTTTTTTTGTTAATATGTAATTTTTAAATGGGTTAAAGAAAAAGAGAAACTTGAAAGGACCAGGAGGTCAATCTCATCGTAGTGGTAGATTATTTTCCCTTTGTTTTTATATTTGAAATATGGCGGCGTGATACAAAATAATATGTCAAATTGACCGAATTTGGTTAATTATTTTTTTCGGTCATTTTGTTTTCTACATTATATTATATATTAGATTAGTTTATTTATTATATGGAATTAGTAATTAATGAGTTTATTATAATTTTTTATTTTGTTTTGGGCAATAGAATGGCGGCAGATAGTGATGGTACATTAAAAGCAGTTGTAATCTGTGAAGGCGACCTCCACGACCCCGATTTTCCTAGAAAATTTAGGAGCATATTAGGAAAATTAAAATCATTGCTTGAACAACCAAAAGCTAAAAAATTAAAAGTAAATAAGGTAAATATCTTTTTGTTGTTTGATAAAATTCTGCTGAAAATATATTTATATAATGGTAATAAAAATAATTTTAGGTGGAACCATGGAACAGTGTCAGAGTGACGCTTTCTATTCCAAAAGAAGCTGCAATAAAATTGCGACAGTTAGCAGCCGAAGGAAGTCATGCTCTAAGAGCTCTAGGCATATTATCTGTTCAACTAGAAGGAGATACTGTGATATCACTAAGAGTAGCTGGACAAGAAATTGTAATAAGAACAGGTATGGACTAAAAAAATTAATATCTTGGTTAAATTTTATGCAAAGAAATATTTGACCATATGCTACGCAAAGAGATGTTCTATGTTGTTTTAAAAGGTTCAAGGTCAGGTATCATTCTTTTTAGAATATGGAATGCATATGAGACCATGAGTATTGTCGAACAGATAAATTTTACTAATCCGATAATGAGTAAAAACTTACAATCCCTCACTATTTATTTGAGTTAATCAACATTTTTTTTCTCTACATAGTTGTAGATATGTCTCCTCCCTCGTCTATATCTGACCACTTAATTATATTAATTTAATTTAAAATTTGATGTTTTAATAGTTTAGCTTAGCAGCATATGGGAATCCAGTCTAACATAAAGTATAAATTCTACCTTTTGTAACAATTGAAATTATTTGCAATTTTGGAAGAAATATCAAAATTAAAAATTACTGCAGGAAAGAAAAGCGCGCGAATCAAAAATATTTTAACCAATTATTCTTTAGTTTGCTAATATTGGTTGTCGATGGACATTTAGTTTTTTAAACTGTTATTTTTGAAAACAGAAATTGCATCGCGGCATGCATATTGTGTGATTGTAGGTGCTGAAATATTTGTTTAATAACGGCTTTATCTTTTTTATCTGATGTATAAAATATATGGGAAATCCCAGTATAAATTAGTAGAATATTTACATTTCAATTTTCTTAAGAATATTATGTGTGAATTACTAAAGTAAGAATATTTCTATTTAGTCAGAATCCCGTTTCTCGAGTGTAGAGTCAATACATATTGCTTGTTTTCTAACAATAATAAATCTAACACATGGTCAATCGATGTCGTATATGTACTACATATAGACAACATTATGGGAATGAATACGGGGAGATTTTAAATAAAAGTTATTAGTTAATCTCAAGGAACATCGCATAATATGATTTTTGCGATTCAAAATAATTTTATCTTAGAAAATTTGTTAATTTTTTTGTCCACAAAATGTCCACAGAGGTTGAAATTAAGTCCATTTAACAATGAAGATGTTATAATACATTTGAAATAAAATGATAATGCAGAGAACTAAAATTGCATTGTTAAATGATTCAAATGAATGGAAAAGTACACAATTGAATAGATCACTGATCTTTTGAATTTTCTTTATTTATGCTATATAATTGAACAAAGCCAGTCTTTCCAGACCACAAACACCGAAATGGCCAATCACTGTGGGAATCCCTAGAATAGACAGAATCCTATATTTTATCCTATTCAGTTCCCTAACAAACATTTTAATTGAAAAACCTAAGTTTTATTTGTTTCTTGAAATCCGTAAACTAGAACTTTGCAATGGATTGCTAAATACCAAACAATGTTTCTTCATGGCAAATTATTTTCATTGCGAACTCTGCTGACAGCTTATGGTAATCTGTTTCTTCATACGTCAACTGATAGTTGGTACAAAACTCAAAATTTTTTTCAACAGGAAAACAAACACGCCTAAGTTTCTGTATTTATTGAATTTTTTGGATTGATGAACCTAGACCACAGATGTATACTTTCAAGTGTTTACAATATTTTAAATTTCGACTTACTAAAAATATACTTCAACTTTTATGAACTCTTGTAAATCATTTATCGCATATTTTAGATTGGAATGATTGTAACTTTATTCCTTGTACTTTTATCAATACAGTTAGGCAGTTCGTTTCACTTTTTATATAAATATTTTGCGTGGGGCAGTGATTGCTACTAGCTAAAATTGTTGTTCACTCATTGTAGCTTGTTTATTAGTTCATTTCGTTTATTTTGTGTCAATTTATTTATATCAAGTGCAACATAAGTGAAAAACATATTACTTTTTGTTACTTTTCTTAGCAGACTAACGTTTTCACTGCATTGATTTTTGGTTATATTAACAACATACAATGAAACGGCATATCGAACGATGCACCGATCTTAAAGATTAAAAATGGTTTGAACGGATCAGGCGTTAACTGGTTAATGCGATTGATAAAGTATTTTAACACCTGTCTTTTGAAGGAGTTTTGTGTAGTCCAAATGCAAAATAATTCTGACTTTAGGTGTCCTTTTCATCACAATAACAAACAAACCATTAGGACATCCAGAGAACCTAAGGATGCAACAAAACTACCAAACAGTGTTGTTAGAACAAACTCTACTCGCTCCTAGTAGCCCATACTTGTTATTGTTCGTTAGCATATTATTATTCCCTTAAGAATCTGATAATCTTTTATTATACACAAGAACACATAATAAATTCTATCGTTCTCCCGAAAGAAGCCTGGCACAGTTTCGCATTTTTGAAATTTCTGAGATTGAATATAATATGGGTGCGTATGCGTATCGTGCAATAAATTTAAAATATCTTCAATACATCCAATCAGACACGACACATTGAATTATTAGTTCGACGTTTTTTTCATTGACTAAAATTTTTTAATCGACTTCACCGCCTAATTTTTCGCCAAAAATTAAACACCAAGTAGTCCTTACTTTATAATTTTGGAGTTCGTGTTTTAAAGTAAAATATTTGCCATTTTAATTGAAACTACAAAGGAAATGCACTAGAAAAAAGGAAGTAAGAAGTCTAGAAAATAACTAAAGATTATATATACAAGGTAGGGTTGCTTTGGTTCCAAAAGTTTTGTAAGATTCGTACAAAAGTAGGTCCAAAAGGCAAAAATTATCATGTTAGTAGACTGACAACTCACTCACATGAGATAGAGAGTGTGGAAGGACGATAAAAGAGTTTTTTTCTATTTGAAATATTCTGTATGATCGGCATTAGAGATTGCACTATGAAAACAAATCTTCATGAAGCAAACTAATGCCAAAACAAAATGATAACTTTTATTTACTTTTATTTGATTTGAAAATTCAATTTCTTAGAAACAAAACCATTTTTAATCATTGAAAATTTTCTTTGTTTTGTTTTAGATAACATAGCAACGCAAGAATCTGTGGGATTAGGTGAATTAACTAGAATACTATCACAACCACAAACAACATCATCATCATCAATAAATAATACAGCATCGTCTTCATCAACTATAATAAATATTAGCCCAAGTGGCTTAGATATTGTAAACACACATAATAATAGTAATATAAATAGTAATGAACCATTAGCCGGACCATCAACTAGTAATAATATAACCCAAGAACAATCACAATTAGTAACAAATATAAATGTAATCCAACAAAATGGCCCGATATTTAAATCACCTAACACGGTGTGCCCGATGGATGGTAAATTACCAGTCCATGTGCCAAATAATAATACTAATTCAACATCGGAAAATTGTGAGTATCCATTTGAAAGTATGACACAGGCTCGTGTAATTCAAAGGAGAGAAAATACAATGAGTATGACTAGCTCATCAACGTCAATAGTGAGTGGTAGTGGGAACATGAATATTGGTGTTGGAAGTAGTGGTGGAAGCGTTCAATTTATTACGCCGCCTGCACCACCACATCATCATCAACAGCCACCACCTCCTTACCCATCAAACAATAATACTGTGAAAACACCAGTTAGTCCCCAATCAGTTGGTGGCAATATTGCAATTACAAGCCCGCTGCTAGTGAATCTACTACAAAATGAAGGAGGAAATAGTAGCAACAATAATAATCCAAATCTTATAACAACCCAGACAACAGTACCATCTACATTATTAAATGCAAAGTCGAATGTAACCAATCTTAATTTAAAAGATAATCATGAATTGATAATAAATAATGATGAAGAAATAATTGTGAACAGCTGTAATAAAATTATAATCAATAAACAACAAACATCAAAAGTTTTAGATAATAATATACGTTCAAATTCAACAAAACTAGTATTGCAACAAAATATTCAATCTGGACCAACAAATACACCACCGTCGTCACTAACAACTCATCAACCAGTACAACAACAACAAATGATTATTTTAAATGCAAGTGGGGTTAGTGGTTCTGGTGGACAGTTAATCAGCTCATCGTCTTCACCGTCATCTCTATCAAATGTGCCTTCTACAATTAATATTAGTAACAATAATAGTAATAATAATAGTAATTTAAAAACACGTTTTCTTGGACCGCCACAACCATCACAAGTAAATATAAGAACATTAAATTCTTCAAATTTAATCACTGGTTCGAATCAAACGCCACACCATCATTCCAACATTTATCGTTACCAAATACAAAATCAACAACAGCAGCAATCACAACAACACCAGCAATCACAACTTCAACATCCTTTATCTATTCAGCAACCCACACCACCAACAACACAACACCAACTAACAATACCACCACCGCAAACAACTCACCAACAATTTCGACATCCTTCTCCATCAATATCATCAACCTCGTTATCGCAAATGAATAATATTAGTAGCAGTAATTTTCCTTCAAACAATAATAATAATAGTAGTAATAATAACACATTTACACCACGATGGCCTCTTAAACCGATGGATTCCGCAACAAAATCAAGTTATCAAGAGTTTGCTCGTTATCAAATGCAATATAATTTAATTCAACAACAACAAACGCAAAATCAACAAAACTTCAATGTGAGAGGTAGTAGTACTAACAATAGTGATCTATTTGGTAGTCTCGATTCAGATTTAACTGAATTATCAAAGAATGATTTAGATTCATTAATACCAACACTAAGTGCTAATGATGCACTAGCTGCATTACTTTTAGATCCAAAAGATTTAGATTTGGATTTGATCGAACAACAAAATGTATCAACATTAACAAATCAGACGAATATTTCGTCTTCATTAACTACAGGTACACCAACAATAACTTCGAGTATGGATAATTCGAATATTATAAAACAAAAACAAATGTTGATAAATCCTTTAACAGGAGAATTAGAGCCAATGCCAAGTGAAGAAAGTAGTTCTGAAGCAGAAATTGATGATACAATGAATTTTCAAGAATTTAATTCAGAAATCTCAAATTCTTTTTATTCTGACGACGAAAATTCTTGTAGCACCGGGTTTAGTAAAACAACATCAGATCAAAGTGACACAGAACGTTCAAATCTATCAGATACATCATCATTAAAATTAAGTAAAAATCGACGAATAAAGGATAAGAAAAGCGACAGTAAAATAGTCAACAAACGTGAAAGAAATAATTTAAGTAAATTTAAAGAGAAATCTTCGAATGTTAGTGGTAGTAGTGTTAAAATAACCAATAGAAAAAATTCATCGGATCGTAAAATAGATAAAAGTAAATCAAAAATTATAACATCCTGTATTGAAAATAGTGAAAAAATAAAATTGAGGCTAAAATTAGAAAAATCTGAACCAGTGAACCCAGCTTATAAAGTTGATGTTAGTTTTATACATTCTCAGTCACCAAAACGTGCATTGTCATCATCATCGTTATCACAACCCGCAACGGGATTAACGGGGAGTGTGAGTAATATTCATTCATCACATTCAATGTCATCATCATCAAACCCAGTTACATTTCAACCGCCTTCTACAACATTTTCGTCACCGTTATCGGCAACATCATCATTGTCATCATCATCACAAAATCCTACAGTACAACAATCGCCAGCTGGTGAAGAATTACGTGTGCCTCCTTTACATATAAGTTTAAGAGGTCGCAACTCTGTTGTTATAAAAAACTCAAAAAAAGATCGAAAAAAGTCATCTTTATCTATTTCTTTAGCTTCGTCACCAACACCAACAGTTGTTTCACAGAATAGTAATAGTCATTGTATAACAAATGAACAAATTACTAACAGTGGAAACGTTAATCTGCTTATGAATTCAAATAGTAATATCGAAAGTGATGATTTACTGAATGATAATTCAAAGAAAGTTGCATCGAATAACAATAAAAATAGTAATAAATTAATGAATCATAATGACTTGATACGAAAGAGTATAAATAGTACGGATTATTTTGATGATACTAACACGTCGATTCTACAGAATCGTCCTAGTTTAATTGTTGAGAAAGTTCAAAATACAAACAGTAACAGTTCTACTAGCAGTTGTATTATGGATAATTTTGAATTAAAATTTGAAAAAGAGAATCATGATTCCATTATGAAATCATCAACATCCATACGAGATGGCATTAATCCTAATGGAATTCTAATCTGTCCAGAAAAGAAGCGAAAATTATCCAATAATTTACCGTCAATGAGTCAATCAACGATTACTACGGGAACAATGGTTATGTCCGGAGGTAGTAATCTTTTAATAAGTAATAATGAAAATGATGATTATATGCATATAAACGGTCCAATAGGATCAACAAATGTGGGGACCCTTCCACATTCATCCTTAGTATCAAATAAAATACAAAAAGGCAATACTAATCTGACATTATATAACAATAAACTTAATAAAACTTCAATGATTAAAACAGGAAAACCGATTATTAAAAGTTTAATGAAACCAATATTACTTCCTCAAACAAATGCCGATGGAATCAATGAAGAAAAATTTAAACAGAAATTACTAGAAAATAATCTTTCTATAACAACAACACCATTATCAATATCGTCTTCACCAACAACTTCCTCCCCATCATCTTCAATTTCACCGACAACTGTGACAACATCTATTTCTATATCAAGTGGTATTTCAATTACATCAATTACAACAACTACTTCACCTTTACCAATATCAACAACTTCACCATTATCTACCATTACTGATGATAGTAAATACAAAAGTAAATTAAATAATAGTACAAATTATAATAAAGAGCTAAAATCAGATGTTAGTAAAAAAATTGAAATAAATCACAGTAGTCGACCGCCTGAAAATATGGAACACCAACATAGAACAGTAAATAACTCAAATAGCGGTAATGTAAATAATAATAACAATAGTAATAACAATAATAATACAACCGACCAGAATAATATTATACCAGTTGTTCAACAACGTGGCTCACCAAATTCTCAAGCCCAAGGTGAAGATAGTGGTATTGAAAGTATGGACGCTTTATCTGAGAAATCTCCAAATCAAATAACACAATCACCGCAAGATGATAATAAACATAGTCCGAATAATATGAATGATAGTAATAATAAATCAAATAACAAAGTAATTGAAGATTTTAGTCATATTGATATTGAAGCAGCATTAGCTGATATGGAAGGAATTATAACTTCACAGAATTTAAACGGTGATCATTCAACCATTATAACTTCATCAACGACATCTTCATCATCGTCATCTTCCTCATCAACAACATCTTCTAACTTTCATGAACAAGATAGCGGAACTGCTATAATAGCAACCAAAAGTAATGATATATTATTAAATGAATTAATGATGACACCAAATAATGATGAAAACGAAAATAAAGATATAAAAATAAATTTTGATGATGAATGTTGTAATAATAAAATGGAGCTCAATATAAATGAAACCAGAAAAATCGAAATAAAAGAAAGTATAAAATTGGAACCTCAAGAAACTACAACATTTATAACAACTCAAGATCAGTACGGTTCATCTTCTGAATTAAAAGATGTTAAAGATCATAGTAAATTAATGTTGACACAATTATCAATAGAGATACCAGTAAATGAGGATCAAAATTTACCACGAGTGCGAACGCGCGCAAGTAGTAAATTAGAAAGTCCGTTGGATACATCTAAACAAAGTCCTCTTGATTCACCAGCAAATTGTTTAAATAAAAGTGGTTTAAAATTATCACAGGCAGCTATTGATCGATTGAGTCCGAAAATATCAAAACCAGGAAAACGAAAAAGGCAGGGATCAGAAAGTTCAACACAATCTTGCGTGAGTGACGATAATCTTGGACGGTCGAAAAAAGTGAGAAAGAGTATTTCAACACCATCAAGTGTAACAGGGACATCCGCTATGTCGTTAGCAATGCAAAATATACAACCTTTAGATAAAACCCAAATACCCCCGATTTATCAGGCTCAGCCGCCGCAACAACATCAAGTCAAAAAAAATGTTATTGATCCCCAACATTCTAAAACCAATCATGTAAAACAACATGCACCTTCGACGATAACGTCAACCGCCATCGTGGCTGAAACGCTGACTTCGAGTAATCCAAATGATTCTCAACAACCAGTTAAAAAGATCGAAGATTCTTCGGATAGTGATGAACCATTAAGTGAGATTGCTAATAGTAAATCAAAAAAAGTAAAACCGTTAACACCGATAGTTGAATTTGAAAAAGGTTTAAGAAATCATAAAATTACGATAGCACCAACTACGACATCAACAACACCGGCTCCGTTGACAACTCAAACAAAATCGCTAAGTTCTACGTGCACAACTTCGTCGAGTGCAATAACGACAGTGAACCATGCTAATCCTGGAGTTCAACCTGCTCCGACAATACGAAATTTGTCAGTGAAAATACAAAGTTGTGATGATAAAATAAGTACGAGACGAAGTGTGCGAATGACTTCAATGAATTATGCAAAAGGAAGTAATAAAGTTGCGAACTCTCTAGCAAATCATCCTCCAGCAATTACAAATAGTATTCCTCCACCTCAAATTGTAACGAATGATTTAAAAGCAAATCAACAATTTTTACATGCCAGAACAGGAGCGGCAACAGTTAGTAGTGCGGAACAGCAAACAGAAGCACGACGGAAAACAAGAAGTGCGGGTGAGTTTATTTTTATATTTTGAAAAGAAAATTTTGAGATTTAAACATTTGTAAAATATAAAATAAATATCCTGATCGCGAGTTTATTTTTTATGATATATTGGTGAAATTTAAAGAATTATTTTAGAAAAAATTTTAAGAAATTTATAAATATAGATTGGAGAAATTGTTATGTATACGTATACGTTACGTCTATGTAGCCGCAAAAATGCTAATCTGTTGAAGTTTTAGTCATTTAGTAAACCTTACTTTTAACATTATATCAACAGTAAACCTTACTGTTGATATAATGTGAATGTTAAATTTTGAAAGTATTCATGAGAATATTTTTAAAATCGTATCCACATTGGTTTTTGGCATTTGTCAATGTTTTGAGTCATACCGACCCTAAATAAAAAAAATGTCTGCCAGCAACAGACCACGAAAACAACTTGGTCGATTTTAATGTTTTTTAATGCAGAGAACTGAGATTTTAATGCAGAGAACAGAGAAGTTTTTGGCCAAGATTAGACATAGTTTTCCATCCTTTGTGTTAGTCTAACTCTCAATTCAATATATGTTATTCCTTAATCATCCTTTGGAGTCGAGCACTGTTCTGTAAGCAATAACACCAGTGTTGTGACGACAAATAGGGCCCATGAATGTCAAGCTCAATAATAATTTGATGTTATTTCTTTTCTTTTTATTGTTTGTTTTCTTGTTTTATTACTGGGTGCTGAAATTCCTGTAATTTCATTTATAGTTACATTTTGTTTTATATATTTACATATTTGGTATAGAATAGAATACAACTTACAATTTGTGCCCGTGCTCGTAGGTATTTGATATTACTATATTTTTGGTTTTCTTGATAATTAATAATTCTCCATAAGGTTCTTATTGCTCTGCGTCTTTGAAGGAAAAAAATTATTGTTTTTACTTTTCCGCGCAAGAAATTTTGACATAAAGAATTTGAGTTCAATGTGACTCTATAAAAAGATCCTCGTTTACACGGACACAAATTGCATTCTATGCTATAATTTTAATATTTTAAATCAGCAAATGTTGGCGATTGCCAACAACCAGATTTTATAAAGTGTACAATGCCTTGATTATTTCCAAAAGAATTGGAAAACGATAAAGCAACAAAAATGTTTGCACTTTGTTGTAAAAATTTTCTAGCATAACCACAGAGTCGATAATAAAACATTCAATATTTCTTTTCAGCAAGAAACGTTCATCAAAATGTTCAATATTATAACCCATTTTATTAAACTTACATTACTTTATGGTACACTATACAGTACTTCATTTTTTATGTTGTTTCCAAGCGGTCACCCGTTTGAGTGTTAGTTACCCTTCGTAATTGTTGTTTAACTTCATTGTAAGCGATGTTGTCCTGGGTAAAGTCAATAGTGCTGTATGGATGTTAAACATGGAAGCGTACAAAGAAGATTACGAACCAACTATATGTGTTTGTGAATAAATGCTTAAGACGACTGATCAAATGCTTCTGGCCTAATAAAATCAGTAACGAAGAACTTCTATGACAAACAGAGCATATAGACATTGAGTCCGATATAAGAAAGAGGAAATGGAGATGTGATAGTGTTAATTATAATAAATTCGACTTATCCGAAGATACCATGCCCAACTAGGGATTAGGGTTAAGTTGGAATATTTTATATTTTTTTTTGTACACTTGTACACTTTTGTACACAGCCGAAGATGTTAGAAAGATGTCCCTAGAATGGAAACCACAAGACAAAAAAAGGGTGGGAAGATCAGCAATGAGTTGAAAGAAAACGGCTCTAGTAGAAGCGAAACAAATTGGCAAGACATGGAGAGAGTTAAAAGCTATTGCGCCAAATAGAGTTAGCTGGCCTAGTCTAGTAGACGCCCTATGCTTCTAAATGGAGATAAAGGAGAAAAATACAGCATTTGGCTACATTTTTTTTTTCATAAAATTTGCTGTGTAGTAAGAATTACAATATTGTCGATTTCAAGACTTTAAGGTGCCACACAACCACATGTGTTGATGTACGCCAATTTTTTTATTTAAATTAAAAATGGAAAATGACTAAACAATAAATCCTATCACACATAAAATATGACATAGGCCAGTATTTCATGATTGGATAGAGAAAATAACAGATAAAAGCAAATTTGTTTTAAAATCTTGCAGGAACACAACTAAAATAGGGTTGCCAATAACCCAGCTAGTGGCATATTTCTTAATTATGTGACACACTGCCCTCCTCATTGATTAAAGCCGACACCTATGAAGGTTTATTTGTATGAGCAAGCAATAACGTGACATCTTCAGGAAATATTTGATAATCAAAATTTGCTACCGTTGCCTGAATAGAGTTCATATGCCAGCACCTCCCTAAGATATCACCTTGGCTAGTGATATCTAACTCTTATTGCCAGTATCACACACCGATATCTCTCACTAACTCATATGTCAAAAGCAGTGACTGGAGTACGAGTGCTTGTCATATCCGTAGAACAAAAATTAAAAAAAAATTTACAAGTCGACAAAAGCTAAATGAAAACAAAACTAACTAAACTAAATATCTCCATGTGGACTAAATTGATTGATATCGCTTTTTTCGCCTTAAACTATCCATCGTTTTACAAAGAGATGTCTACACTATTCTAGGCGAACATAAAATGTCTTTAAAGCGAAGATTGGGCAAATTCTCGTCATCATCAACGGTGTTATTGTTTGCATGTGTGTTGTTGTTGTTGGTGGTTATTTTATTATTCTTTTGATTAGAATTATTCTAGCAAAACGTATTTGATAACGATGACTTAATGGTTTAACTTTCGTTAAATTATAAATGCAATTTCGTATAGGTTAAACTTGAATACATATTTGATTTGTGTTTTGTTCCGATGTTTATCAATCTGAAATAAAAAAAATATTCCAAATTTTACTAATTCCGTATTTACCGTAACTAAACCGGGATTGATAATCCAGTATCGATTTTCAAAATTACACTATATTGGTATGCGTATTGGTATTAAATGATCTGGTTGGAACTGTAATAAGGCTATCTTTATGAAAACTAAATTTGTTTTGATTAATTTCTTCAGGATAATTTGGTTCAGTTTTTTTTTCTTTAAATCTTTTATTTCAATAAAAGATTTAAAAGAAAAAAAAACTTAATTTTATTAAATGGGTTGTGTAACAGAACAGTAATTGCATCGTATGTCATAAACACATATACCTCTTTCAAGTTGGTTTCGTAGTTAAATCAAATCTTCTTCTAGAATCTATATCGTCGGCTACAAAGCATTTACGTGTAACTACATTTTAGAAAAATGGAAAGGAAGCTCAGAAAAGGATTTATTGCGATTCTAAACAAGATTTAAAAAAAATTACTACCAATTTATAAAAAGAAAGTTTTTTTTTATTTATTGATACAAAATTTTATTTTCAAGCTAGTTTAGAATCACAATAAATCGTTTTTTGCGCTTCGGGTCTATTTTTCCAAAATGTAGTTACACGTAAATGCTTTGGAGCCGACGATATAATATGCACAAAAAACACCAAAAACTATTAAATTGATCGGAAAGTAATTTCGGTCGTTTTAGTGGGACATAATTTTTACGAGTTACCATAAATGTGTTAAAAATGTTATTGCACACCTGTGGTGGTATCATGAAAGCCGGTCGTCAATACCGGTCGGATTGTTATCGTTATCGATAATAAAAGACTATTAAATATAAAATTATTAATAATTACAAACCAATATTTTATGACACCATTTAATAATATTAAACATCTTCCGTTAGCTCAACTCCTACCGGATGATTTTTAACATAAAATTAACGTTAAAACAGTGGTTGAAATATTAGATTTTAGTACAACCGGAGAATTTTTGTCAAAAACTGATCGTTATCGGGTTTCATGATACCACCACTGATTTCGCGTTTTTATTCGAATTTTGTAAAAATTAAAATTTGAAAGTTTCCTATTCTTAAGCAATAAACATCATAAGTGTTATATATCTCTTTTTGAGCCTCAGCATCTTTCTTGTTTTTGCAAAAGCAAAATTGTAATGGTAACATATAACGACCGACCACCGTTTAAAAAGTTTATATCACCCTCTGATGTTTAAAATTGCATTTGCGGTCAGTTTTGTTAATTAGTAAATGGTATTTTTGATCTGGGCTGTGACTACCTCACATACACCCTGCTGTTGACCTATGAGTTTACACGAAATATCACATAACACCGGCAAAAGAAGTGAGATATCACAAGCCAAGATAAGTCTTAAGGGGGATAGCCACTGTAACGGTAGCAAAAAATAAGTATCGTGATTTTTTTTTTGCATAAAATAGTACAATTTGCTATAAGAGATGAAAATTTGTTCACGAGACGCGTTAGCATCGAGTTAGACAATTTCACGAACATTAACGAAGGAAATACCGTTTATCCTATATAAAATCGATATTTATTATAAATTAGAAAATTAGAAACCGACAAAATAACTGTTAAAATTTATATTCTTTATATGTTTTCATAGCTGCGTTATTTTAAACTTTGTAAAATTATATTGAAATACCATAGCAACTACAATTTGTTATTTAGCGAAAATGATTTTACACTAGTAGAAAAAATCATTTTCGCTGGTGATTAGCCTGCATGAAATAGTATATTTTCCTTCCACTTTCCAAGAGATGAAAACATTGTTTTTTTCGTGAGACATGTTTACGAACGAAAAACGTTTTTATCTCGCGTAGGAAATGTAATTTTTTCTATGATAGTAATATATAATCGATATTTACTCTAAATTATAAAATTAGAAATCGACAACAAAACATTCAAAATTCATATTCTATTTTCGCATAGTTACGTTGTTTAAAATACTTTGTAAAATTATATGAAAAACCATAGCAACTATAATTTGTTATTTTTTTTCACTAGTGAATTGACTTTTCGCATAGAAAAATAAAGTTTACTACATCATAGAAAATAGCTGAGATGAAAACGCTGCTTTTTCGTGAGCGAAAATTTCACGAACGTAAAATGTTTTTATCTCGCGTAGAGATTTATTAGAAATTATTAAACTAGAAATCGACAAAATAACATTCAAAATCCATATTCTATTTTTTCATGGTTGCTTTGTTTTAAAAACGTTGTAAAATTATATGAAAATGCAACTACAATTTGTTATTCTTTTTACACTAGTGGAAAAAAATCCATTTTCACAGGGTATTAAGCCTGCTTGAAAATATACTTTTCTTCTGCTATCAAAGAAAAAATAAGTTATATTCAGGAATTTTTTTTGATGGAGTGATTTCCATTTTGTTTTGTTTTTTTTTGTTTTATTTAGAATATATTCAATTTACTTCTCATATATTTTTATTAAAAAAATATTAAATAGGGTCAAAGATATTAGCTTCGATAGAAAGATCGTGATGGAATTGTAAAACTGGATTCACTCAATAAAATAATCAATAAAATAATCAATAAAATAAAACAAAAAAATGATATTTTTTTTGTATTCCATCACTGTGGCTATCCCTTTTAAGGATGCTGATGGATGAACTGTATTCAGCAAACGTACCACCCCCAATCTTAATTATGGGATATTCCTTGATAATGACACGCTATTGCTTGCCCGAAGAAACAGGCCTTCATATAACTAAATATGGGTTTTAATCGTTGAGGAAAACAGCGCGTCAAATTATCAAGGAATTTGACACTAGCTGGAGACAACCAAACATAAGTTTTGTTTGTGCACATTTTTCTGTAAAGCCTCACTTCACAGTGCGCCGCGCCATCTAGAAATTAATTTTCGTTAAAAGTGGTATCCACTAAAAAATACATTGAAACATAGTCGCAAGCAACATTGAATTCTGTTGTAAAAATAAACAATCCACGCTTTAGCTAACATCTACTATCCAGACTTTCGGTATGGGTACCATACAGATCAAAAGTATTTTAAACTGTTCCTATTAATTATATAATTTAATATTTGTTCTAGAAATTTACGCAATTATTAATCTGGTTTTTTTCAATTTTCCTTAAGGATTAGATTCAACAACAGACGGACGTCGCCGACGAGGCTCACGTGATGGTAAGTGACCAAAAGTTTGCGTTTCAGCACATAATAATACATATATAGCTGAAACGCAACATAAAAGCTACAACTCCTCATCCACATCAATTGTTGACAATCAACAATTAAGTGATTATAGTTTGGATGAATATGAATCATCTGATGAAAGTGATCTAGGTGTATCTGTGCTAGCTATTCCGCTATATTAGTAAAAAGCAGAAAAATAGAACAAATATTTATTTATAATTTAAAAAAAAAAAAAGATGTGGAATAAAAACGTTTAAATAAAAAATTAAAAAAAAAACTATTCTAATATTTAACTTTAAAAAGAAAACAAAAGTGTCTTATATATTAAAAAAATACAAAAAAAAATATTTTTTTAAAATTTGCAAAAAAAAAAAACTAAATATGTGAGAAAAACAAAACATAAAATATTAAATGTAAATTATTTCAAATAATAATTCTGTTTTTAAATTAACATTATTTATTTAAATCATAAAAAGTGAAAACACCTTATTTAAATCTTGTACATAAAAAATTAATCTAAAGAAAAGGTTTCGATATAAACAAGCAAAAAATTTAATTTTATTAGTTTAATCCAAAAAATAGAAGAAAATACATTTTAAAAATAATATCAATTTTTTTTTAAACACTTGACTGACATTGTTGTTTTTATTTTATAATTTAATATTGAATTTTTTTTATATGATTTCGTAATAGTTTTGAAGACGATTTTTTCTTATATGTTTAACGGAATATTTTTTTTTCAGGATTTTGAACAATTTAATTTTATTTCAAGTTTTGAAATGATTTTAAAACATTTCAAATATTTATTGAAATGTTCTATAAACCAATTGTAATCTCGTATGCTTTAAGTTTTGTCAGATTTTCAAAAAAGCGATTTCAATGTGTTATGATTAGAAAAGAAATTAGAATTTGTGTATGTTGATATTATTTGATACAATTTTATAAATAAGACGTCTTCTTACACAACAATATTTTTGTCAGTTTTTATTATAGGAAAACCTAAGATTGTTGTTTAAGGTTGAAGCAAAATTATTTTCATGCCTTAAATCTTCCATATGTTGATACCCTTACAATGCCATTTATATAACGTTTTCATAAAGCGTTGTTGATTATTGAAAAAACCCAATACAGTTTTTAGTTAAGAATTGCTCCATTTTTCATATTAATATTTTTCGTTTTAACACCATTTCAAATGTAAACAAATCAAAACTTTCTACTTATAACTTTTACGTTGTCACAAGCGAACCCTAACAAAATTGTAGTACTGAACCTCAAAACACGTAAGAAACAGTTGAATATGTTTTTGTTTGCCATGTTTTTGAATATTTTTGTCTGGACATATTTTGATATTCATTTTAGACTCTTACGACATCATCAGATATTTATTAATTTTAAAGTCATTTTGATTAATAAATATAACTCTAGATGTTTACAAGATTAAATATTAGGTGCGTTCCATTGAAAATCAAGCTTGCTCAAATTTGCTTTGATCTACTCTACCACGAACAAGTTGCAAAGCATTTCATTTGTTTCGATTTTATTTAGATTCGGTATACACATGTTTTGGTGTTTTTAATAATAAAATGGACCAGTCAAAACTAAATTTAAGTTTAAAATAAATGCTTTGAACAATAATAAATTGGAGGTACCATAATCCTATTGGCAATCTACTCAAAAGCTGCTTTGAGCATCTATGTTGTTTCAAAGAACCGCATTTTCTATGTAGCGTTCAGATTTTTGTGGTTCATGTACTGAAGTACCAGTCACAGGTAATCTGATCATTAAAATTATATGTATATTGTGATGTTATTTTTTGGCACAGTTAAGATTTGTTTCTTTACTAGCATCTCTCATTCGTTTTTACTTGCATTTGAATGTGCAGTACCTGTCCGTTTTGATGGCTTTTAACTAGGAGTTTTAATATTATGAAATCATTTAAGGTTAGTTTCTATGTCATCTAGAATTGATTGATATTTTTATTATTTGCATTTTTATTAATTCCTTGCGAATGTTAAACGATCAGAATACTAGGTAGTGTTGTATTTGTTGAAATTTGATTAGTTTTTCATGACAATGTTGTTTTTTTTATTATTTCATTAAACATATTTATCACGTTATTGCTACCACCTATGTGATTTTATCACAATAAATAAACAATAATGATACCCAACATTAAATTACTAAAAACTCTATTAAAAGTGAGGATTTCTAGTTGGGTTATAAGTAGAAAAATATTATTTCTCATTAGAGAAATAAAAATAAAATAATGATGATTTCTCGGTCAGTAGTTAGTTTTAGAGTGGTGAACCATATCTTTACCTTGATTTTTCATATTAGACATTTCGTTTACGTTCATGAATTATTTTTTAATATCAAATTTATGTCTCCACAATAGAATTTATATAATAATTTCACCGATAACGTAATTTTATTTAAAATTGTAATGTACACACATTTTGGGATTGCTGGTTTTTGAATCTCAGCAGTAGAGATTGAGAATTTTTCTTTTAGCTTAAGTGGAAATTATCGTGTTTGGTACTGAAAGATAACGATAGATACGAAAGGTTTTGTATTAAAAGGCAACGTTTAAGATTAAGTTAAGCTCAAAAAATAAATAAAATAACGTTTTTACAGGTAAATAAAAATAAATTCTAAAGCTATAAATCAAATCGTATTTTCCTCCCATCCGTATTTTCATTCACAGCAATACCGTTAACAAATTGATGTCTATCGCTTTCTATAGCTGTTTAATTTTGTATTGTGATATATTCACATTTCACCACCGACCGTCATTTGACAAATAAACCTAAAAACATATTAAATTTTTTGCAAAGTTTACAGCTTTTTTTATTTGACTGCACTCCTTAAAAAATTTAATTCACAAATTAAAATTTTTTATTTTGTTCCTGCTCCTATGAGTGAAAGCTTTATTTTTTTGGAAGTGTAAAGGAAGTGGAAAATTAGTACTTTATCGTTATCCTTTTTTATTTAGTTTTACAACAATACTTACCAGAATAGCATAATTGACCAAAACATTGAGATTATTATTTCCTTTTAAAACGAAGGAAATCATCAAATTTAAAACATAAATTTGTGAAAGTGTGTGTGAACATGTGAAAGAAAATATTTATTTCGATTTAAGAGTAAGAACGATATATTTTTATTTTCACCCTGTATTTGGACATGTTTATGTTTAAGTTACTTTCACTAAAATCAGGTATACGTACCTCACTTAACGAAGGCAACGTGTTCCTGAAAACACGCTATTCGAGGTGTCATCTTTATTCGGATCCTTTTTTCGATGGATTTCATAAACCCATCATTCCTAATGGCGAAGTTTGTGAACATTTAATTAAGTGATACGACGTCTTTTAAACCGCGATGATTTGGACGATTCCCATACATTTTGTATAAATATTTCTCAGAAAACTGATTTATTTAAGGTCGATCTGTAAGTCAGCATTCCATATTGTATGCAATCTATCTATCTGGCTCACTAACTAACCATCTTTTATCATCCTGACGTTATTTTTGAAAAATATAAAATAAATTAATTGAAGAAAAATTTAAAGGAACATCCATAAGATTTAAGAATTTATTTTATTATCTGACACATATAGTTCTTTGAAATGAAAAACGAGTAAAGTTTAAAAGTGAAACTGAGAATAAAACTAAAAGTTTTCGCTACAAAACATAAATCGTAAACAAATAAAATTTGTTTAAAAAAATAAATAAAAATAAATATCACATATTTTATTTTTATTTATTTTTAAATATTACTGTTAAAACACACATAATTATCAAATTCACTTTCGTAAGCAACTGTTTCCAAACCATTCAATTCAATTGGCCAAACTATTCAATTTTTTTTAAAGAGTTTGCGGCGAAAAGGTTGTTGTTATATAATTCTATATTATCTAAAAATTTGAAATCGCTTATTTTTATAATCTGCTCAGCTCGATTATTATAGTCACGCCCTGCCTGACTGCCTGCCGTAAAAAAAAATCCGTTTTATGTATAATTTTAGTTCGTCTAATCAAATTTAAAATTAAACATAAAAAATCCCGCCAACATTTATTATTTGACAAATAATTAATTAATTAAAAGAAATTATGTATCATGTTTTGTTTTTATATTTTATTTTATTTAAATATTGAAGTTTTATTAATTTTCTCATTAAACAAAATTTTATTATTTTTTTTTTCATGCGTAAAACTTGTAAATTAGAATTAATTTTAAAAATTAAATTATATTACAAAATGAAAAACAAATTAGGAAAAGATTTTTTTTATTTTAATTATATCTTATTTTAATTATGAATTAAAATTTTTATGTTGCAGTTAATTTTTTCACTGTAGTTTTGTATAACATGTTTTTTTTCTGTACTTGTAAATATTTAGTATCTTTATTATGTATAAATTTTTATGAATATTATTTAATATAATTTTTTTTTGTTCTATTTAATGAATTTTCGGCTTTAACACAAACAATACTACTAAAATATTTTTTTTTTGATACCATGAGATTTTCTTAGTTTATTATTAATATAATTAATTATATTGAAACTGTGTTTCATTAATTTTAAATTATGTATCATATAATTACTTAACTATTGGTTTAAAATTTCGGTTTATATAAATTTATATTCGATAACATTTTGAATATTGGGTGTTTTGTTCTTTTGTATTTTCTTCTTGTTTATTTTAAATTTCGCGAAGTACAGTCGAAAATAATTTAAACTATTTGAGCTACTAGAACCGTCTCAAATTGATATATCAAGTAACATTAGCTACTGCTGTAACTTTTCCCTCGGTATGAAAAGTAATTTTTGTAAATAAAGGTTTTACCTCAATCATCTTGAAAATGGTTCAAGTACATCCAATATTCAATTCAAAACTAAAAATTCTTATTAAATCTGTTTTAAAAATATTTCATCCCATTTCAAATTAAATTCATCTCATAATTATTATAATAATAATAAATAATAGACACAATTCATAAAATAATGAAAAATTCTCTTTATTAAATTAATTTTAATTTATGTTTAAAAAAAAATTTAAAAAATAAAGTAAAAAAAAAAATAAAAGTATAGTTTTATTATTCTTAATTATCTATTTTAATTATTATGATTAAATTACTTATAAATTATAGTTCTTTATTATTATTACGATTATTAAATTTATCTATTATTAAATAATTAATTTTTAAGGAAATAATAAAAACAAATATTTTATATAAAACAAATTTTCAGACGATGATGACACAATAACATATAAAATAATGATGATGAATTTTTATAAATTGTAATTAAATTAATTAACAATATTATTCAATAAAAAACAATCTTATTTAAACAGAAATTAAAAATGTAATTTATCTATAAGAAATTATTAAATATATATATACATATATAAAGAGATTTATATATAATTATTGATAAATATACATAATAAAAAACGTGCATAGCTTTTTCTAGACTATCTATTATAAATATATATTATAAAAATTATTATTGATAATAATTATTATTATTATGATAATTTAAAAAACAAATAATCATCGCTAAAAATATTAATATAAATAAAAAAATATATATTATAAATAGTAAATAAAATAAAAATATAAATAAAAAAACCTAATTAAAAAAAAAACAATTTAAGTATAAATATAATTAAAGAATATTTAATTTAGAAAAAAAGTATCAAACACAATTTGTATTTTTTAGTAATATGTATACAATATATAAATGTATAAATTAAATATAATTAATAATTAAAATATAAATAAAGTTATATATACATATATATTTAATTTAATAATTAAAACAACAAAAACCACAAAAAATAAATCAACAGAAAACAACAAACAAAAAAAAAAGAAAATTATGACGGTTAATGATAAATTTTAGTTATAAAATTTATTAGTTTTTTATTATTGATATTTTAATTATTTATTGCTGTTGTTCAAATCTTCGAATTATCATTGTATGAAAAGTAAGTTTGGCTTAATATTTTTAAATAACTTTTGATGTATGATAATTATGGGATATATGTAAATTTATTTAAAGGATTGCAAGTTAATCTTGTTAGATATGATGAATATATTGTCGAATTCATTTGACATATTTTATCACTCAATACTATATGATATAAATGAGTGTGTAATGTATTTTTATTAGCTTATACTATTATTCATAATGGTTGGCAAAACACAACAATTGAAATTGTATGATATAAAATATTAATGGCGGGATTCAAGTGAAATGTGAGAGCAATGTTAAGTAAATGTACCTCATAGCTGATTTTTGTGTTCAAACAACAATAATCTCCCTAACAAAAAATTATATACACTGAATCACTAATTTTTTAAATTAAATGATTATATACTTGAACATTTTTGTACAAAAATGTTCATTTGAATTTCATTTGTACTTAAATATTATAATTGCTGTAAAAACTATACTTTTTCCAAACTTCTCAAAGATAGAAGACAAAATGTAACGAATAATTATTTTGTTACAATAACTAACAGTATTCTAACTGCAATAAAATTATCGTGTTTGAATCCTTTCTCACATGTTCGATCCCACTTTGTTTTCTTGCCTGTTCTTCCTCGATGTCGTAATTTTCAAATTTAAAACAAAATTCTAAAATGTATTAAAATAAAATTTCATGCGACAAGAATAAAATGATTTTTAGAAGCTATATATTTCAAATGTAAAACGTAATAGTTATTTATTCCATCTTTGAAAAATTGTATTTGTAAAACGTTGTTGTAACAAACATCGTCATTTCTTTTCGTTATAGATCCACGTTACGCATTACCTCCATTTTGTATCACTCTCATTATCTTGTTTTAGGTTTGAGTTTTGGGGTTTTTCCTAACACACAATCCTTTATTAATAAGTTATATATTCCGTTGACATATCTATTTGATTATCCACAAAATGTATTTTAGTTTTAGTTTCAAAATTAGATTTTCTTATTGTGTGCAATAATTTCATTTACAATAAACGATTATTTAAAAATTTCCATCCTAACTATGATAATTATATTTGTATATGGAATACGTTTAATTAACTTTATTTTAAGTTATAAGTTTTATCTATTTGAAACTAAACAAAATATATAAAGTGGTTCAAAATTTCTAACCATTAACAATAAAGAACAAATTATATTTATTTAAAATAAATAATTAGAATTTATTAAAGTAAAATTATGTTTTTTTTATCTTAATCGTCATAGATTTTTTTCAAGTTCACCTTAAAAAAATGTAAAAAAAAAACTAAAAAAAAAAAAAATACATATTAAATAAAAAAAATTAAAATTAAAATATTTGTAGATTTGTTTGTGGAAAGGTTTAATTAAGCTATATTGTTGAATAGATATCTTAATATTGTGTTAAAAAAATTGTTTTATTTTAAAATACACAAAATCTGAATAATAATATAAACAATAGTTTTTATCAATTTGTTTTTATGTTTTGCGGTACTTGAAAAACTTCTTCAGTGTAGTGAACAAATATCAATTCTGAAATAACTCAACAATTGAGGTCCATCGAGCCGGATATTTTTATACCATAAAAATTAATGCCGGGTGGCGTGAGTCTACCAAAGAACGAAACCACCAGTATTGATGAAAAAAGGGAACAAATTAAAGAAGCTTATGTCAAAACTGCTGCAGATTTGCTTGGATATCAAGAAAAATTCCGGAAACCATGAATTAGTGATATCTGGAAGGAAATTGAAGAAGAGCGTCGTAAGCTCATTGTGCAACTATTTCACCAGAACACAACCGAAATCCGAAGCAAATATGAGAGTGCACCAAAACAGGTGAAAAAGATGGCAGAGAATGATCGCAACAAGCATAAGATGCACAGAAAGCATTCTCAAGACTGCTGAAACAGCAGCAGCTCATGAAATATGCGCACACTATACAAATGTGTGACAAAAATCATTAACAAACATTCCACCAATAAAGGATGAATCTGGTCAAACCCTCAAAACACATGAACAACAGCTTAATAGATGAAAAGAACATTTTGAAGACAGCTGCAAACAACATGAAAGAAATTTGCAGTCTTCGGATGACAACTACCACGAAACTATCAACACCCACCCACCAACGGAACGGGCAGTTAGAGATGCCATACAGAAACTCAAGAATAACAAATCTGCTGGTACCGATAGCATATCAGCAGAATTACTCGAAACAGATGTAGCTACAACAGCGGAAGCTCTTAACACTACTATTGCTGATGTATGAACATCGAAAAAATAACAACCAAAAGGAAAGGTGGTTTAAGCATAACTATTGCAAAGGAAAGTGGTCTAAGAGAATGTAAGAACTGGAGAGGTATATCTCTACTCCACAAAAATACAGAGACTTGTGTGCCTCTGTGCCACAGGTGCCTTTAGACCCAAACCAACATCTGCAATGGAGGCACTTCTCCTACTTCCTCCATTGCACCTATACATCAGATCTGCAGCAGCATCTAGTGCTCACAGACTGCAGCTAATCGAAACACTCAAACCTGGTAACCTAACCGGTCATCTAGCGATCCTTTTGGAACTGCAGAATGAAGTGGAGACCTACTATATTTCTTACTGTATGCCAAATATCACAGATAAACGGTTTATTGTCAAAATAGGGGCCAGGGACGGTATCGAGAGCTACTTATAATCACTACGATCTAATGCCAGCATCTGGTATACGGATGGATCCCAAACTAATGAAGGGACTGGTGCAGGGGTGTTTGGTCCCAGAACCAAACGGGCGTTAGAACTGGGTGTCTGCAACAGTACTTCAAGCCGAAACCTTTGCCATCAACTCCTGTGCAATGCTGTGTGCCGAAAAAGGATACAGCAACACAGATATATACATTGTTTCTGATAGGCGACGCTATTGGCTCTGATGTCGACGCGCTTCAACTCAAAGCTAGCTAGTATGGGGATGCTACCAGAATATACAAAAAATTGCAGAAACTAACCGCGTTACACTTGTGTGTGTACCTGGTCACACAGGAGTACACGGCAATGTAGTAGCAGACTCGCTAGCTAAGACGGGCGCCACTACAAAGTTCATTGGTCCAGAACCGTGCTTTGGATTAACCAAGAGTTCGCCCAAATGCGTTATCCAAAGCTGACAACAGGAACAAAATAAACAACTATGGTGTATTCAGGAAGGTCTGCTGCACTCAAAAAAGTTTTTAGGCAACTTCCCCGTCTCCCCTCTTAAAAAAATCGATCTTGAGAGAGAGTCTCTGAAGATATTAACATGGCGCGTGCAGGACACGGTCCGATGAATCACCACCTTAACAAATTAGGTCGTGTTGCCTCCGACAGATGCAGAACCTGCAACTTAGTGGCAGAAACCATCGAACACATCTGTAACTGCTCTGACCTTGCATGGCGCAGATACATTAAATTCAACGTCAACGGAGACTAGCACTTCCTCTACCAAAAAGCATTAGTCCAATCCAGCTAATTAACTACGTTAAGGAACTCGGATTCGACCACATTGCACATTCTGCGAAAACATCGACGTCATCTGCATTATAACAACATCAGGGTTAAGCACAATAGATCTCTAACTCGCAGTGCTACTCGAACTAGCTAACTAATTAGTTGAGCTTCGGGACCCACCAATAAAAAAAAAATAAAATATCCCTGCTTAACACCACAATGAAAATAATAGCGATGATCATTCTCGAAAGAATATCTCCATCAGTTAATATAAGACTAAGAAACGAACAAGCCGGCTTTTGACCTGCTAGAAGCTGTACTAATCATATTGTTACGATTGCAGAAAAATCTAGACGATTACAGAAAAATCTAGACGATTACGGTCACTTCTAGGAAAATCAAATCAACAAAATACTACACAGATTAATGAAATGAATATTGTTGTTGTTGTCTCTTCTTAGAAATAGGGTCAACATAAACGATTTTATGAATCAAATCAACATAACGTAAAATAATCGAATATTCTAATATTTTCTCAAGGTTTCTGGAAAGTGATGTCGAATTATCTAGAAGTATTGCAGAAGGTATATAAGAAAATTACTTCTTGTAGTTTTTAATTAGTTTATTTTAAACCTGCGATTGTGAAGTTAAAAATTATAAAAGTGATCTTTAAATTAGTTTTTGTGTAAAGTTTTTGTAAATAAAGTTATAAGTGTTATTAAATAGAAATATTTTGTGTATTATTTTGAACGTTGTGAATTGGAAATTTCTACAATAAACCGTTGGAGTTTCGAAGCTGTTGGAAGAATATTCTAGTTGGGAATATTGTTTGCTGTATTGTTTTCCTGTTGTTGTGGAACAGTTAGGGTGTTGAATACTTAATAAAACCTGGTGTGTTTGCTTACTAATCAGTGATCGAACTCAGAAAGAGATTGGGAATTGCGTTTATCGAATTGTGAGTTAGGCCAATTCGAAGTAAGGTGTGAAAAACGTAACATTGGTGACATCGGCGGATTAGTTAGCTGTTAATAATGGTTAAATTATTAAGTGATTTGAAGGTTCTTGAGTTAAAGAAAGAACTAGAACAACGTGGATTGGCAACAACCGGCAACAAAACTGAATTGACGATACGGCTTAGAGAAGCTATGGAAGCTAGTGGAGTAGTTGTGGAAAGTTACCAGTTTGGAGTGATTAGTACAAATGCTGATTCAATAGCAGCTGATGAGGAGAAAAGTTTTGTTGCGGAAACAACATCTTCATTGCCACCTGCAAATTGTGATTTTACGCAGTTAATGGCTATGATGCAACAAATGAGTTTGAACATCAGTCAACAGATAAATTTGAATTTGAATCAAAAACTGGATGTTGTAAACGCTAATATGGCTGCCAATAAAGATGAACTGAATCAAAAATTTGATCAACAAAGTAGTAACATCAATCAACAAATGGCTGCAACTAAGGAAGAAATCAGTAACATCAATCAACAAATGGCTGCTACCAAAGAAGAAATAACTACAACATTGGCTGAAAATAAAAATGAGATAAACCAGCAAATAAATGAGTTGAATATTAGCATAAATCAACACTTGGACGAGAAACTTCTACAAATGTCAACGGCATTCGATGTTAAAGTCGAGAAAATTCAAACAGAAATGCAGGAATTTGAGCGTGGTTTGAATAAGGTCGTAACTAAAGTTGACGATTTTGAGAAGAGGTTACAAGATGTTGAAACAGTTAAGGGTTCTTCACATGTGGTACACCAAGTAGCAAATATTAAACTAAAGCCACCATCGTATGACGGTACCACATCTTTCGGCATCTTCAAGTTCCAGTTCGAGACCGCATCCGATCAAAATGTTTGGAACGCTGAAAATCGTCTTGCTGCATTGATAGTTGCGCTTAAAGGTGAAGCAGCTGAAGCACTACAGGCAGTACCAGAAAACGACCGCAAAAGTTATGCTGAAGTGACGAATGCATTGGAACGTAAATATGGTAGCGACCATAAAAAGGAATTATACAGAATTGAGTTAAAAGGTCGCTTGCAACGGAATGGGGAAAGCCTTCAGGACTATTCTTCGGCAGTGGAACGGCTAGTACATTTGGCTCACTCAAATACTCCGCCGTATTTTATGGAAAAGATGAAGATAGAGGCGTTTACTGATGGCATTCGTGATCCAGAAACACGAAAAGCAGTAATGTTGTCACCAAAAGCAACATTCGCAGAAACTATTGCTTATGTCCTAACATACGAAACTGCACAAGCAATTATAAAACCATCGATTAAAATACGCCGGGTAGAGTTGAGTGATGACAATTATAAACAACGAGACCAGGAGACCGGCAGAAGACCACGAGAGAATGTCAGAAGTGATAGAATTCGATGCTGGTTATGTGGCAAGTTGGGTCATATTTCGAGGGAATGCAGAGATGTGAGAAGGAAACGAGCAAGATCAGCATCGCCTATGCAGTGACGTCCAGCAGAAGAACGGGTGCAGCAAGAGAGGACGATGGAGCAGCACCGAATCAGTTAAACTACAACGAGCCAGCCTAAAGGGGCGTAAGCTGGCTCCCACAACCGATTGCCCCATAACCTTCATCCACGTATCGAGATTGACAAGGGGAGGTGACAGCCTTACTGTTAGGGCTAATATTGATGGAAAAAGTTGTGTCATCACGTTAGATACGGGAGCAACAAATACAATTGTCCGCACTGATGTTGTGAAAGGGAAACTAAAACCAGCAGGAAGATACCGAATGCAGACAGCTACTGGCGAAAGTGCAAGTATTAAAGGAAAGAAAGTGGTCAACTTTGAAATCGGGAATACTCACTTTCAACATGAAGTGGTTGTAGCTGACATTGTGGATGAAGTAATCCTGGGAATGGACTTCATGAGGCCAAATGGATTCGTTATTGATGCTGGCAAAGGAGTACTCACGTACGGAAATGTTGAGTTGCCACTCCAATTTAATGGTGAAGATTCAAATTGTGTTCGTAGTATAATATTAGATCACAGAGAAAAGCCACCCCAATCAGAAACAATCATTTGGGGAAAATTGGAAGGAGGTTCTGGGTCACCCAGGTTGTGGGTTGTAGAAGCCAACAAAGAACATCAAAATTGTAAAGAAGTCGTTATAGGGAAAACCTTAGTTAGATCGGATGCTGATTACAAAATACCAGTAAGAGTTTTAAATCTGTCAGATACCCAAAAAACAATGAAGAAAGGATCAATCATAGGACAATGTGAAGAGGTAGCTAAAATAATAAAGTGCGAGCAGAAAAACATCAATTGCTCGGTCAACACAAAACAACAAAAGGCAGAAATGGAACAACTTGTGCAGAAATGGACAGAAGGGCTTGCAGAAGAGCAGAAGAAAGCAGTACGTCAATTGTTGGAGCAACACAAGTCTGTATTCTGCAGTTCACCTGAAGGAAATGGCAGAACCAATTTGGTAAAACATCGTATTGACACTGGAGCAGAAAAGCCGATATGCCAAGCACCAAGGAGATTACCATTAGCTAAAAGAGAGGAAGCTGATAAAATGGTGAGGGATATGAAAGAAGCTGGTGTGATTGAGCCTTCAGACGGTCCCTGGAGCTCACCTGTGGTGTTAGTTGGCAAGAAAGATGGAAGCTTGAGATTTTGTGTTGACTACAGGAAACTAAACATAGTTACGAAGAAGGATAGCTACCCATTGCCTAGGATTTATGATACACTGGATACATTATCGGGCTCAAAATTGTTTTCAACATTGGATCTGCAGAGTGGTTACTGGCAGGTTGAAGTTGCGGATGAAGATCGGGAGAAAACAGCGTTCAGTGTAGGGAATGGACTATGGCAATTTAATGTCATGCCATTTGGGTTATGCAACGCGCCTGCAACTTTCGAGAGATTAATGGAACGGGTACTAAAAGGCTTGCACTGGAAAACATGCCTTGTATATTTGGATGACATCATCGTCATGGGAAAAGACTTTGATGACCACTTGAGTAACTTGGCGGAGGTACTGGAAAGGTTGCAAGCAGCCGGTTTAAAGTTAAGTCCCAAAAAGTGTTCACTTTTCAAGGAACAGTAAAATATTTGGGACACAAGGTTACGGCAATGGGAATTCATACAGATTCTGACAAGATTGCAGCAGTTATGAACTGGCCAAGACCAAAGAATCTACATGAACTACGAAGCTTCCTTGGATTGTGCACATATTACAGACGGTTTGTGCCAGGATTCGCCAACGTTGCCAAAAGTCTGCATGAGTTAACCAGAAAAGAAAAGGCATTTGAATGGAATCAACCTCAAGAACAAGCATTTGTGGAGCTCCGAAAGAGATTATGTACGGCTCCAATTCTGTCCTATCCTATACCAAATGTTCAGTTTATTTTGGATACTGATGCCAGTAATGAAGGTATAGGAGGAGTCTTGTCGCAGAAAATAGATGGTCAGGAAAAGGTGATAGCTTATTTCTCGAAAATGCTATCCAAGCCGGAGCGGAATTATTGTGTAACTCGAAAGGAATTATTGGCTATTGTGGAATCCGTCAAACATTTCCATAAATACTTGTATGGTCAGAAATTTCATCTCAGAACTGACCATGGTGCGTTAAGGTGGTTACTCCAGTTCAAAAATCCAGAGGGACAAGTAGCACGTTGGATCGAACGGTTGCAGGCGTACGATTTGGACATTGAACATCGAAAGGGTACTGCACATGGGAACGCTGATGCATTATCGAGACGACCCTGTCAAGTTGAATGCAAGCATTGCAGTCGTCAAGAAAATAAGGAGAACATCATCGATGTACGATTACTACAAGTGCTACCTGACGATGAATGGACTGCTGAAGCCATAAGAAAAGATCAATTAGAAGATCCGGATCCGAAAGGAAAAGGGCTGCAAACCAGTATGGTGAGAAATTTCTGATAAAACTCCAACTTTGAAGGCGTACTGGGCGCAATGGGACAGTCTCCAGTTAGAGGATGGATGTTTAAAGAGAGTATGGGAAAGCTCAGATGGCAAGATAAAGCAATCCCTTACAGTGGTACCAAAAAGGAAAATAGAAGCAGTACTGAGGGAGTATCACGAAGGAACGAGTGGAGGTCATCTTGGGATCAATAAAACTCTTGCAAAAATACGACAACGGTTTTACTGGGCGGGGACTCGGCAATCAATTGTGGAGTGGTGTCAAAAATGCGATAAATGTGCGGCGGTGAAAGGACCCGCACGAAGAAGTCATGGAAAAATGAAGCAATACAATGTAGGTGCTCCATTTGAAAGGATCGCAATGGATGTAGCGGGACCATTTCCAACAACTGATAATCAGAATAAATATGTGCTTGTGATCATGGACTACTTCAGTAAGTGGCCGGAAGTGTGTGCGATTCCCAACCAGGAAGCAACCACAATCGCTGAAGCTGTGATAAATAATTGGATCAGCCGCTATGGAGTTCCTATGGAGATCCACACCGATCAGGGACGGAACTTCGAGTCAGCTGTATTCCAGGAAATTTGTCAAATGCTGGGGATTAACAAAACGAGGACGACAGCTTCACACCCACAGTCAGATGGGATGGTTGAGAGATTCAATGCTACTTTGCAGGAATTTCTATCTAAAGTGGTCAGTAAGAATCAACGTAACTGGGATCAACACATTCCTTTATTTTTGATGGCATACAGATCAGCAGTTCATAACACCACGACCATGACACCAGCTCAAACTATTTTTGGAAGTGATTTAAGACTTCCTGGCAACCTCAAATTTGGAGCGGTACCATCAACATCATTGTCTGCGCAAGAATACGTCAACCGAATCCGGGAGAACCTTGAGGATATTCACAAGCTTGTTCGGCAGAAGATACAACTGACCAGTGATAGAATGAAAGCCCGATATGATATACGATCTAATAATAAAGGTTTTGAAGAAGGACAATTAGTATGGCTACACAATCCACAACGAAAACGAGGGTTATCACCAAAACTGCAAGCTGCATGGGAAGGACCTTACAACATTATAACCAAGTTGAATGACGTGGTTTATAGAATTAAGAAAGGACATCGAGGCAAAGCGAAAGTAGTACATTTGGAAAGATTGGCCTTATACAAAGGAGAGCTAGATCCTGTTCGGGACGAACAGGCTTAAGTGGAGGGTATTGTTACGATTGCAGAAAAATCTAGACTCTCTCTCTCTCTGGCGTTTACATCCCATGAAGGGATTTTGCCGTCTGTGCCACCAGCTTCCAATCATCTCGTTCCATGACCAGTTGACCCCAGTTTCGACATCCTATATCACGAAGGTCTTGGATGATGTCATCACGCCAGCGTTGTCTAGGTCTTCCTCTTCGACGAACACCAGCTGGTTGTTGTTGGGACGCTTTTTTTATCATTCTTTCTAATGGAGCCCTTTCTACATGACCAAACCATCTGATCCGGTTAGATTTAATGAATCCGATTACATCGCAGCCTCCAAGAAGCTGTCTGATTTCGTGATTCATTCGGATTCTATACTGATTTTCAGCAACTTTACATGGACCATAAATTGTTCGTATGACCTTCCTCTCGAATGTTGATAAAATTCTACAATCGGAGGAAGTCAGTGTCCAGCTTTCACTTCCAAATGTAAGCACAGGTCGAATTAATGTTTTGTAAAGTGTGAGTTTACACGACCGCGAAAGATGTTTTGATCGCAGAAGTTTTGAGTATGCGTAGAAAACTCTGTATGCGGCAGAGACACGGGCTTTGATATCTGCCTGCATGTCATTTGACGATGTTATTACAGACCCGAGGTATTTGAAGTTTTCCACGCGTTCCACTTCGTAGTCGCCAGTATCCAGATTTCCGGGAGGTATGTTCTTAGATGTTGTTAGCACTTTAGTCTTGCCGGTGTTGATGCATAATCCAAGTCGTTTAGCATTTCTTTCAAGCTGAGAGAGACTATCTTTAATATCGCTCGTTCTACGTCCGAGAAGCACAATATCATCTGCGTAGCCAAGAACTTGACTAGATTTATTATATATGCAGTTTTGCGTCTCAATTCGGCTTTTTCTTATCGCGTACTCTAGCGCCAAATTAAACAGTACAGGCGCGAGTGCATCACCTTGTCGAACACCTGATGTTATATCGAAAGGATCAGAAACTGACCCTTCGATTACTATTCTACAATTTGATCCCGATGTTGTGAGTTTGCACAGAGAAACAAGTTTCTCTGGGATACCAAGGCATATGAGTGCGGACCAGAGGTTGTCGCGGATGATACTATCATATGCTTGCCTGAAATCAACGTAGAGCTGGTGAATGCTGATGTTGTACTCCCAACATTTTTCCAGAATCATCCTTAATGTAAAACATTGATCTGTGGTTGAGCGGTTGGGACGAAAACCACACTGATAGTCACCGATGATAGATTCGGCGAACGGGATGAGTCGAGCAAGTACAACATTAGCTAGTATTTTATATGCAGTGTTCAACAGTGCGATGCCACGATAATTTTCACACTTTAGACGGTCACCTTTCTTATGTAGCGGAACAATGAGAGCTGTTTTCCATCCAGCAGGTAGTTCTTCTTGGTCCCAGATTGCAAGAATCAGATCGTATATACGTGAGACCAGAGCTGCTCCTCCATTTTTCAAAAGTTCAGCGGGAATTCCATCGAAACCTGGTGATTTGCCATTTTTCAGTTTTTTAATTGCAGCTTCCACTTCCTCTATTGCTGGGTAAGGGACAAAAATCTCCTCAGTTGATGGAGCAATTGCTCGAATAGGATGAACTTCATTCGTCCTATTCAATAGGTCTTGAAAGTGGGATCGCCACACTGCCAGCACATCACGTTCACTTGTTGTAAGTTCATTATTTTCATTTTTGATGGCTGTAGATCTTGGGTGGAAATCTTTTGTCAGATTCCTTGCATTGGCAAAGCACTCTTTTGAATTTCCGCTGGCCGCATGTTGGTTGATGTCTTCAATGCAGCTCTTCATGTGTTCGCGTTTCTTTTTACGTAGAAGTTTTGCTGAGACTTTCCTGGCGCATAGATAATCAGATTGGGAGCTTCGGGTGTTCCTTGTTAACCATTTTTCTCGCAGTTTTTGTTTATGTTCAACGGATTGGCGGCACTCGTCGTCGAACCATTCGTTGTGTGATTTCGGTGGCCGCTTTCCGATTGTAGTTTGTGCTGCGGCTATAATGGTTGATTGAAGCGTTTGCCATTCTTCTTGTATGTTAAATGGCATCTCAGAAGAGATGTCATGCTCTTCTATGCTTTGCGTTACAATTTCCTGATATCTGTTCAGCGTTTCCGGATGTTTAAATGCATCGACGTTCCAGCGCACGGTCTTTTTTGCTTGTCTATTAAATGTAGATGATAATTTGCACTTGTATTTAAAGATGACAAGCATATGATCAGTGTCCATATCAGCACCTCTGTATGATCGAACGTCAGTTACACTTGTGGAGTGTCTCTTAGAAATCATGACGTGATCGATTTGATTTTCCGTTCTTCCGTCATTTGATTTCCACGTTGCCTTGTGGATTCTCTTGTGAGGGAAGAAAGTGCTGGAAATTACTAGATCATACATCATAGCCAGCTCGGCTGCGCGAAAACCGTTATTGTTGCTGGTATGATGCAAGCTGTTAGGGCCGATATGTGTTTTAAGTTCTGCAATCCTACCGATTTGAGCATTAAAGTCACCTACCACGATTTTTATATCGTGCCGCGGGATTTTATTGATGACTTCTTCGAGTTCTAGGAAGAACAGGTCTTTAATATCATCTGCTTTATCTTCAGTAGGTGCATGAACATTGACGATCGTTACATTGAATTTTTGCGTGCGGATTCTCAGTGTGCATAACCGCATATTAATTGGGCAGAAGTCGATAACATGCTGATTCACGCGACGGTGTATAAGAAAGCCAACTCCAAATTCTCCTCCGTTTTGATGACCGCAATAATAAAGAGTGTATCCTTTCGCTGTTTCATGGATTCCACTACCTGGCCATCTTAGCTCTTGTAATGCCACTATATCTAGTGTGTAGCTCTCGACTTGTTGTGTGAGTTTTAGGAGATCGCCTGGTCTTCTGAGGCTTAGCACGTTCCAGGTTCCCATTTTTAAATCGTAGTCCGGGTACAGTTTCCGAGGTCGTTCCAATAATGATTCCGAGATATTCCGAGGCCTGTGTACAGAATTCATGACAATAATTTTTTTACGGAAATGGGGTGTTAGCCCTTCGCCCAACCCAAATTTTCGTGAATGGGTTCGTTCTGCATCTTAAGGTCACCAGAAACAACCTTTTTACACGTTTATATAGCGAGCCGCTTGATCCAAGTCAGACGCCCGCTGCAAGCCGCCCCTAACATGGAGAACAGATGCTTTCTACACATTTATATAGCGAGCCGCTTGATCCAAGACAGACGCCCGCTCCAAGCCGCCCCTAACATGGAGAACAGACGCTTGAGTTGCATTGGTTTTATGGCGCCAATGACTCGCCATGGTGCAGAATCATTGAGTATAAGCAGTATTTACTCTGCCCCTCTCAACTACACCAACCTAATTCTGTTAGCGTTACCCAGGTAGCACGGCGTGGACGTAGAATTTCGGATTTTCGCTACCCGAAAAATCTAGACGATTACAGAAAAATCTAGACGATTACGGTCACTTCTAGGAAAATCAAATCAACAAAATACTACACAGATTAATGAAATGAATATTGTTGTTGTTGTCTCTTCTTAGAAATAGGGTCAACATAAACGATTTTATGAATCAAATCAACATAACGTAAAATAATCGAATATTCTAATATTTTCTCAAGGTTTCTGGAAAGTGATGTCGAATTATCTAGAAGTATTGCAGAAGGTATATAAGAAAATTACTTCTTGTAGTTTTTAATTAGTTTATTTTAAACCTGCGATTGTGAAGTTAAAAATTATAAAAGTGATCTTTAAATTAGTTTTTGTGTAAAGTTTTTGTAAATAAAGTTATAAGTGTTATTAAATAGAAATATTTTGTGTATTATTTTGAACGTTGTGAATTGGAAATTTCTACAATAAACCGTTGGAGTTTCGAAGCTGTTGGAAGAATATTCTAGTTGGGAATATTGTTTGCTGTATTGTTTTCCTGTTGTTGTGAAACAGTTAAGGTGTGGAATACTTACTAAAACCTGGTGTGTTTGCTTACTTATCAGTGATCGAACTCAGAAAGAGATTGGGAATTCCGTTTATCGAATTGTGAGTTAGGCCAATTCGAAGTAAGGTGTGAAAAACGTAACAATATCAACACAAGATAGCATCATGTGAAAGCTTGATGATGTCAGTTCGAATGGATTCCAATGAAACACAACAAAACGGCTTAATGATCTAGCAAACGACATCTGTCTGCTTACACACACATGTAGTATAAAATACAGAAGCTATCAACCCTTGCACATCCCAGAAAACACATTTACGTCATTGTGATATCAAAATGACATCACGCTAAGTCACATCTTATGTAAGATCAGGGTCATATATAAGTCATATGTATAGTAGAATTTTTTTGCCAGCGAACACAAAATTTGTTTGTTATGCGCATATTGTTTGGACATGCGCATGCACATGCGCATATTGTTTGCACATTCAGTGTCTCGATGAAAATATTAAAAAAAACTATTGGGGTCCCATCGAAATGGACAAAAAAATCTCATAAAAATTAATATATTACTATTGAAATTCAACCAATTATAATAGAAAACCAAAAACTAATAAAAATATTAATAATTTTGTAGGCAATGTAACAAAATGTTGATAATTAAAAATAATTATAATAAAAATAACGACGCCTATGGAAACAAATATCACAACAAACAAATGGTACGAACTAGAAGTAGAAATTTAACTAATATAATTGTTTTGAAAACAAATTTATCCCAAAATAAATAATACATCTCTGTTTTACTTTTTGTCTCATCTTTTATCTCTTGCTGCGTCCTAGCTGTCAGAAATTCGCTGGAAAAAAAATTCTACTATATATCATTATTTCACACTTGTTTACGTAAGAACATGACATAACAATAATGATATGAATATGACATAAATGTGATGTCTGTGGAGATATTCGTGACGTTGTTATAAGGCTGATATCATAGTAATATACATTTTTTGTGATGTATTCTTTTTTACTTAAAAAACAAATTTAATAACAATTAAACAAAAACACTTACCCGTCAGTCATTCATTGGTCACTACTTCCTACTGTTCTATAACCTGCTAGGAAGCAATAACTAACTATACGCAAAATTTTTCAAACTATATTCAATTAAAATGGATATACCTCTAGTGAAATTTAACAAAATCATAATAAGGTCATATATAGGTCCAAATTATGATATCATATCAAAGTCAAACTTAAGATTAGTCATGAAAGCATCATATAAATGATACCAGGATATGGTGTCGTGATAAAATATCACATGAAAAAATCCCACACGAAATAATATCACGTCGAAAATATCACACCGAGAAAATAACACTATACGAAAATATCACATCACAAAAATATCACATCACGAAAATATCACATCCCAAAATCACACGCGAGAAAATAACACATCCTAAAATCACACGCGAGAAAATATCACATCCTAAAATCACACGCGAAAAAATATCACATCCTAAAATCACACGAGAAAAATATCATCCTAAAATCACACGCGTAAAAATATCGCTTTCTTGAGGCTCGTCTCCACTAAAGCCGGGCATTCACGCGTGTAATTTTAGGATGTGATATTTTTACGCTTGTGATTTTAGGATGTGATATTTGTTCGCGTGTGATTTTAGAATGTGATATTTTTTCGCGTGTGATTTTAGGATGTGATATTTTCGAGATGTGATATTTTCGTGATGTGATATTTTCGTATAGTGTGATTTTTTCGCTGTGATATTTTTGACGTGATATTCTTTCGTGTGGGATTTTTTCGTGTGATATTTTATCATAGAACCGGGAAATTAGTTTAGAATGCGACAAACCAATTTATTTTTTTAAATTAAATCCATAGATGTCACTTTACATAACATAAAAATAGTACACTTACTGAGATTGTATTCCATTTCAATTATTTAACTTCTATGAAAATCCATACTGTATTTTACTCAACTGTCACCGTGAAGTTCTATTGACAAATTTATTTGTGTTTGTCGTTTGACATTTCTTTCAATTTCATTCATTATAGTAAAATAAAAACAATTCATAAGCAAAACCATATCAATATATTATCAAAATAGTTTCGTAATGATAATATTTAAATCATTTTTTCTTTTATAAATATCGATTTAAAAAGAAAACTAGTATTGTTACAGTTGAAATAATCTATTAAACGTAAATGTGTTATTGTAAGTGAAGAAGTTTTATATGTATTTTTTATTTTATCTTACGATTGCTTTGATTATTATTGTTTTATTAATATATTTTAATTTTTATAGTATGTTTTTTATTTACGGTAATTTTTTTTTTTATTTAAAGACATTATATAAACCTACGAAGAACTATATTGATTTTGTTAAAAATGTTTATAACTGTAAAATTATTTCATGTTAAAACTTTCGCAAAAAGATAATGAAAATTCTGGTCAATAAAAATAAAATGTACTATCAGTATGTTTTGTTTTTGTTTCTAAGCTTTGAAAAGATTACAAGGTTGAAGACATCGTAAAATTAGGTTAAATATGCAATTAACATATATAACTTAGATAATTTTATATAGACTTTTTTCTAATTAGAATACAATTCATACAATAATATTAATATTTTTCTTTTTTTTACAGAAAATGTTTAATCGACCGCGATGTCGTGATTGGAGTCCTTTAGCTACACAACAACTTCGTTTAAGAAATTTAATTCAAATATCTGGTCATAATATAATATGTAATGAAAAATGCAGTATATATTTTACATTACACATGTCATCAATGTCATCACCATTCTTCACCAGCGAAAAATGTGATACGCCAAACAATGCATTATGGCCAGAAATAAATATTCAAAATATCTATGAACTAGGAACTAGGTCGGTATGTGTCAGAGTATGGGAGCATACAAATGAAAAAAAAAATCTCAATGATGATAGTATTTCAATAAAAATCGTAAATGTTCAACAATCAGATAAATTATTATTTCTTTGGGGCGTATATTTTTCTGGTCTGGTAAATATACCAAATCGAACAACATACAAATTAAAAGAAAACACATTAATATTTCAAATGCATGGTGGGTATTTTACCTCACCTGAATATATACTAAATGAAGATATTGTGAATCGTTTTACATCACCATCAATAACACCAATTACAGCATCACCCTCCCACTCACCGTTGTCAATATTTTTAACTACATATTCTACGAAATTATTGAATAGTAAAACAACTGTTCAAAAATTATCTAATAATATTAAACAAGACTGTGATGATACGAATACGTTACAATTAAGTAGACAATCTAGTTTGAATTCCTTGCTAAGTAATTCACCAAAAATCAATCAAATCGATAATAACGAAATAAAATCAACGAAAAATAATCTAGAAATTATTGAAAATCCAAAAATTCAAATCAAAAATAATAATTCGATAAATAAGTTACGATATATATCCAAAGAATTTTTAAATTCTGAAATTCGACCTAGCTACGATGTTAAACGATTACTTCAGCTACAAGAGCAGCAACGTTTCATAAAATATAAAACAGAAAATTCAAAACAATTAATGGAGAAAATTTGTATGAAAAGTGCATTTTGTTTGAATTTAGATTTATTTTCAGATAAATCATTAATATATCAGCATAAAAATCAACATAAAATTAGTGGAATGGGACGAACGTTAAATCGTTTATTATTTCAACAAAATGAACCACCGAATCCAGAAGATCTTCTTAAAGCTCAAAATATACGACGAAAAATTGAAATTGCTAAATTTCGAAGTCGTTTATTGATACAAGAACGTGATCGAACGAAAACGGCTATACGTCATTTAGAAAATAAATTAGGAGAATTAACGGACGGGAAAACAGAAAGTGAATCATGGTTAATGTTGAATTATCGTAACTTAAGTAGGGATAAGGATTTGGCAATGCAGGAAAAAATACACTATGCCGGTTTGAAGGAGGTTTATACGAACTCAAGAGTTTCTTTGTACTGCCGCCGCTTACAGTTGCTAAAAGAATTGAATGAAATTTATTTATTAGTAAATATTAATGATTACTATAGTATAAATGGTATAGTATTACCTGATGCAGAATCTTATACGGAGAATACAACCTCGTCGGATTTAAGTGTTGCTTTAGGTTATACTGCTCATGCTGTGTTACTGTGTTCTGTTATATTAAATACGCCATTAAGGTAAGATTATTTATTAAGCTTCTGTGATTAATCTAGATTAAATTAGCCATCACATGGAAAACGAAACACATAAATTGAGTGAACTGAAAACCACTTGCTGTTCTTTCCTTCATTCGAATTGAACGATCATTCTTGTCTCTACGGAAGATCTCTAACTATTAACTGTTATTAGATTTTGAGGACGATTTTGAAGAATTCTGAAACTTTGCTATTACTTTTACTTTGCATTGCTATTACTTTTCGCTTACGACTTGATATTTTCGTAATTATAATTTACATTTATAAAGTCTTCACTACACTAAGATAGTTTACAAACTACTAGCCAGCGCGTTAACTAGCAGCTTGTAAACTCGCATTGTTTAATGATGTTCACTATCTAAATAGCAGATCTACCAAAAAAATTGATTGGTTAGCTACTTTACAATCTTCTCGCCCGCTTTTAAACTCGCCAACTAGCAGCTTGTGAATTATCTTAGTGTCATCGAGACTTAACAGTATTATGTTCGATTTCCGTCCCGCCGAAGCCCGTTTGACTCCAAAAATCAATCTTTTATATCGCTAACAAGTAACAACCCCTGGTACCTGAATCGGCTAAACATCCTGGTTAAATGCAATATTAACTTAAATTCCATTGATTTTGTTGAATTGTTTATCCTTTGATGTAATCTAAAAAATTAAAAGTAGTTTGAGAGGCCTTGCCCATACGACACACACTTTTTGTCGTTCTTTATTCCCTTATTCCTCATTTTAAGACCTTTCCCGTCTATTAATTTATATGTAATTTTATCGACCAAGTTGAAAACGCAGCCATAACTTAATTGAACCAATAGATCTCTTGTTTTGTCCGGTTTCTAAAGCACGAACCTTGGATCTTTTTGTTGGAGTACCGTTACCGTCGCACGAACTGAGTTTCAACTTTTAATATTTTTTTGGAATTTGGTTCGTCATTTTCTCACGAAATGCAATCTCTACATCCTCGAATTCCAGTTTGGCTCAGCTCCAAATATTTTCAAGTTGACAAATCGCCTGGATAGCAACATATGTACATCGTAAAATTTCCTAGACTCTGATTTTAACATTAGTCTGATGCCAATCTACCCTATCCGTTATTTGGAAAGACCGCAAACTTCTTATTTACGAATTTACGATTTACGAAGATTTTGGGTACTACTCCTACCAGCTTCCTCCAGTTTACAGGAGCGATTCTACTGTATCTTATCAATTATATTAACGAGTAGATAATCTTTTAAAATGATGCTAATTGACCTGGTTACAGTTACTTAAACTTTGCGTTCTTTTAGCCACCAATACAAATTCCTCCTTAAATCTATTATGGACATAAAGTTCCAGTAGTGACTAGTGTGGACTGTGCTCCTAATCTTCTGGTTCCATTTCTAAATTCTGGAACTCTATTAGTGTCCTTGTATGGTACTACAAACCTTCCTTCGTAAGATCGGTTGAGTTGTCTGGGCATTTGAATAGGTAGCTTAAATCATGGTGCGTGTCGGCATTAACTGCAGGATACTTGTTAATAATTTAAGGTTCAATTATATTCAAGTAGTTCCTTAAGATGTGCGAACAACCGGATCTTAATTGCGCTAGAGTAAAATGATGCAAGGATGTTTCTGATTATGGCAGCGGTTTATTCGGCATTTCATTATGTTCACGGGCCCATATTACTGGAACCGATTACATTCCTCGTGCTGGTTATCTTAGTGAGCCATAGGGATTCATCCGGTTGGGGTTTGAAAGACTGCGTGATGTTAAGTGACTTAAGGTATCCATATAGGTGGAGCCTTCTAATAGGTCTTCCTATTGCTTTTTATGTTGTGATATTTCTATTTTTGTCTTCGCTCTATGAATTAGTGTTTTCAGTGCATTATTCCTTTTTTTCAGTTCAGAGTTTACCTCTTGTGCATGAGCATTGAATTTAAATAGTAAGTCGAATGTTACTGCTTCTACTTTCGTCTTTTTGACCATAGAAATGGTCATTTTATCAATTCAGATGTGTAATGTTGTATTAATCTCTTTCGTCCATGTGGTTTAAAGTGTAGAAGTTATTTTTTCAGTAAAAGTTCCAGTTTCCTGGTTTTAAAACAACCATTCATTCAAACCGTTCGGATAAGTATTCATATTATTTCTGAGTAATACGTAATATGAAATTGAGAGATCTCCACCTTGTGGAAATCCTGATCTTAGCACTCATCTTAGATTTGCAGTTACGGAACTCAACGTATGTTTGCGAAATCTGAGGTAGTTACAACCACCGCTTTATTATACCTGGCAGATTAGTCTTGCTAAATTGCAAGATCATGTCATCTAAGGGAGCAGAACTGCTACAATCAGTTTTCCACCGATGAACAAATGGAGACCATACGTGGAATGGTATGACTTTTCCTTTTCCGTAGGTTGCCCAGGTTTTAAGACGGGACTGATCCTGACCGTTTTCCAAATTTTTGGTATCTAGAGAGTATTAAGAGGTGTGTTTAGTGTAGAAGTGAGATAGTTCAATCTCTTGGGTCCCATGTGTTTGAATGGTACCTAAGGTGCCATCTGGTATAAAAGCCAAATCTATCTTATTGCATCAACTTCTTCTATGGAATGGAAATATGACATCCTACAAATTATCAGAATTAGGTTTGGATAAGATAACTTAACACTGATCTGGTTTCATGGTTCATTAGCCATCATATAGAATCAATAAATTACTGTGACTGACGTTATCAAAAGCTGCTCTCGTAAGGGTGAATCTCTTTTTTTATTCAGAACTTTTTGAATTGTGTCTGTAATATTATACATGGCAGTTATCCTGCTGTTTCTCTTTCTAACTATTTTTTAATTCATTTGCAGAACGTTAGCTATTTTTAACTGCGAGCATTAAATCCAGATTGTTGCCTATTTTTAACTGCGAGCATTAAAGCCCGATTGTTCTAAGTGTTTCTTCCACATATCACATATTAATTCCTTCGTTTACCAGGTTTTTTAATTTTTGTTGATTTCACTTTAATTTGTGGGTTGTTCGAATATGTTTTTCATAGTTCATCACTTCTCTCTCCAAAAACACGTAAATCCGTGTACTAACAGGTGAAGCTTCTAAACACATAACATTGTTATTAACTACCAAATATAAATGTCACTTATACAATTTTTCATTTATTTACAGAAATCCAATTATACACGAGGGTTCGCGTTCAAAAATTGTTGATAATGTAAAAAATTTACCTCCAAACAATCGGGAATTTCCGTTATTTTCAAAAGAACGTTCACCACCGAATGATATTTTATACGGTGTATTTCTATTAAATCAAAATATAGCCCAATTAAAATTCCAAATTGGTTTGAGTAAAGGAGATTTACGTGCAACTTTACCAAATTTATTACAGCTATTAAATGGTCCACCAAAAGAATTAGCAATAAAAAATTTACTCTTTGATTCACTTAGTGATAAACCTGCATCAATATCAAATTCATCCGTTGATTTACTTGATTGTATTGTACCACCATTTAACAAAGACTTAAATATAGGAAAATATAAAAATAAAGGCCATCGGTAAATATTGTATTAAAACTTTAATCATTTGTTATTTTCGACATTAATATTTTCGATAATTTTTTTTTTTAGAATTTGTCGTTCAGTTGGAAGTTTTACAGACGAAAAATTTGCATCCGATAATAGTAAATATAATTCAGAACCATTTTTACCAACGCAAACGAGTAATCAAAATATTAATAGCATTAATAAATTATTTCATTCAAATCAAAATGATGAAATTTATTAAATTATTAATATTATTTAATTCTTTCCACAGTTTTCAATTAAATCTTTAAAGTGTGATAAATCTTAAAAAAAATTGTTAGTGATATTAAATATAATTTTTTTATAACTACAAAATTTTGGTATATTCAGTTTTCAATTAATAATATATTAATATCAAAAATTTAAAATTAGTGCCAAATTTTTTTTTGTTTTTAGAAAATTAAAATTGGATAACAATTATAAAATTAATTAAAAAATTGATGGAAATTAATAGAATAATAATTACCAGATTTCGTTTTCTTTCATTCTTTTTTGTTAATATATTTATGTAATAAAATATTGTTTATATTTATTTAATATTATAATTAAAGTTTAAGGTATGGAATAAAAAATAGTTTAATTAAAGAAAATTTTGTTTTTAATTTTGATTCAAAAAAAATAACCGCCATTAGATATTACATTCTAGAGTGCGTTCGATTACTAAATGAGATATTAACCATTTAATGAATGACAGATGACAGCGTTCGAGAACTTGAAAAACCGATTTCATTTAAATTTTTATTTAATGAAACCTCGCCTCTTTTCATTTAATTTTAAATGCAGTAAATAGCATATTTAAGTTTTAATGAAGTTTTTTATTTAAAAAAATTTCAAATCGAAAACCGTAAAATTTTGTTTTATAGTTTTTAATTAATTTAACAAATTGGGTATTACGAATTAATTGTATTATAATGAATTAAGGAATTAATTTTATATATAATAATTAATTCTCAATTGAAAAATATAAACAAAATGGATGAAAATTTTGAAATTAGTGAGAGATAAAACCAACAGCTCCTATTACCAATTACATTTAACGATTGAAAATAAAATTAATGAATAAGTTTTTGCAACCAATTCAATCACCAGTCTCAAACTGCAGATTCCGTAAAGTTTTCGACTTAGTTATAATCTTAAAATTGAATTTGTTTTTGAAAATTTTTAAAATAAATTTAATTACGACGGAAGTAATTGAAAAATAATGCATTAACAAGGAGTAAGATTTTAATTTGGTTATAACTTTTATACTCCAACATTTCGTTTATTTATTCATAGAAGTGTCAAAATTTTTCAAATTTGGCATTATATGCATTAAATGAAATTCGTTCGAATACTAAATGAACATCGCGTTTTTTGATTGGTTCATTAAATATTTAATGAAAATGAGATCTCATTAAGTTCTCGAACGCACTCCTAAACTGTAAAATATTAAAAATTATCAAGCCGGTCTTACAATAAACCATCTTTTTGTTAAATATTAACATTAAACTGTATCATTTTTTTGTATTGTCAAATTAATTTATTTTATTATTATGCAGCGCATGTCAGTCGTTCTCCTACACTCAATGAAAAATAGTGAAGAAAAACGTCGCGAGTGTTAAAAAGAAAAGCAAAAATTAGTTACTATTAAATGTAGATTTTTGTCAAGTAATTATGGGTTATAGAAACTAAAGATTATCGTAAAAAAGATGATTTTATTAGTTTTAAGTGTATTGTGCAAGTTATGTAGCAGAAGTTAAAAAAAAAACAATTTAAAATTACTTTTAAGTTTTGCAAAATTAATTTTATAATAATACAATAACAACAAACATAAAAAACGTATGTAAATATTTAATTTATTTGAGACGTTGTCAAGCACAACAAAAATGTTAAATATTCTTTATATAGAATAACAAATTTCCATTTTTGTTTTTGTATTTTAGCCTTTTCAAGCAAATAAAATTTTCTTTTGATTTTTTTTTACTTTTATTTGTTTTTCTTTGTAAAAAAAATGAAGAAAAATATAAATACATTTTTTATCTATTTTCAATTTGATGTCATGTAAATAAATAATAATTTTATTGATGTATTAATTTTTGCATAATATGCAATTGCTTCCATGTGTTGATATTTACTACATATCGATTTATAATTTGTTTCGAATAAAAAGGGATTAGAAGTGTTAAATTATGTTTTAAAAATACAGTAAGTAATAATACTTACGTAAGTCAAGTGTTCTGGTATGACAATATACGTGGCAGGATTGACGAAGACGATCCCTGAGAGGAGATCTCTCCTCTCCGAAACACGGAAAAGTTTTGATGTAATTATCTGTAAGGTTTATTGTATTAAAAAAATCAAAGTCTTCACATAGTTTCCTGAGTTTGATTGCTCACATACTCCCCAAAAAATTGATCCCTGGTCACTTATTTTAGAATGTGGAGTTTTGAACAGGACCATTACCATTAGCTGTTTTGAATCAATTTTTATTAATAATTATTTCGATTATCCGTTAATTTGTCGCCGTTGTACTGAAACTATGCTCCCACAAATATCACAAGTTTCTTTGCAAGGTTAACTGCAGCGGTTAAGTCGTTTAGATTAATCTTATTCATGTTAACGGCTTTTATGTTTAGTGTCGCATCAACGCGGACCTGTGTTTCCTTCGAATCTCACCGATTCGAGGACTATTCAATTTATCTATAAATGTTGTAGCTCTTTGCCTTCGCATTTTTGGTGTCAACTTTACCTATGTCAATAGTGTTCATAGATGTGTGGTTAGAATCTTTCATGCCGTTCGAATGGAAAAACAAAACTGATGGGTGTAAATTGTGTTGGATCTAGCACCAAATCGCTCGTCAAATCATATCGTATCCCATAATCGATGGCATACAAAGGAGAAATATATATCACATTATTGCAGTTTATTAGAAAGTTACCAGTCCAGTACCAGTCCAGTACCAGAAGTGGTTTCAAATTATTTGAGAGTTTTCCATCCATCTGAACTTATAACACTCGCTGTCACTGTTATCACCAGTTTGCACTAGCACATATTCACTTTGTTCTTTAGTAGGTTGAACACGAAGGTCTTTCCAGTTCCGGAATAATAGGTGTATTAGTTAATCAACCTCAATTTCCTTTATACAATATATCCCTAACTCCATAACAAAACCAAAATCAGCATTTCCAAGAAAAAGGGTCAAAAATAAAATAAAACATAAAATAAAATACATCCAAAGTAATCAATTCAAGTTCATCAGAATTTATCGAGTTTTTTTTATATCGAAATTTTAAATTTACCTAGAATATTGGAGAAATTAAGCAGATATTATTTAAGGATTTCCTCTTAAATTAGACTGCGATACTGTAAACTGTTTAAATGGATTGCGATTATGTTAAGTAAATTAATTGTTAACGGAACGTTGTATCGTGAACATAAAACTGTGTAAATAAATGTAGTTATTTTTTAATTGTGAATAAAGCTTAAGGTGTTTTTTTTTAATGAAAATATGTTATGTATTATTTTGGACACTGTGTTATACAGTATTTCTACAAACAACCGTTGCAGTTTCTGAGGCTATTGGAAGAATATTCTAGATAGGAATATTGTTTACTGTATTGTTTTCCTGTTGTAAAAGTTGTGGAATACTTACTAAAACCTGATGGTTTTGCTTACTAATCAGTGATCGAATCTAAAAGATAATTGAAAAGGTATTTAAGGAAGATAGAAAAACGTGCTACTATGAATAAATCTCTCTTTCTCTCTGTTCCCTGTTTATTTTTCACTGGGTCGCTGTAAACTAATTGTCTGTTACGCCATTCCTTACTCCTTTTTCTTCATTGTCGTCGGCAATTGACTGAGGTTATTTGAGCATTTAAAATTCATGAATCCGGTGGAACCTATTCTCCAATTGACAGGATCTTACTATTTAGTCTTCCGTCTAGTCTTTTATTGCTAGTTTTCTTCAGTCTTTCTTATCGAGCTAAAAATGCTTCTCATACCCTAACGAACTCTTCGATAATGTCTTATTCTTGTCAATAAACACACTGAAAAAAACGTCCTATTTCCAATCGAAATGCAATTGTCTCAACCTCACCGTGCGGTCACATATGGCGAATCAAACTACGAAATTGCTTCAACAACTCTACAATTATAAATCGATGAAGTTGAGACAATCACACGAAATATTTATGTGAAAATAAAATATAGTTCAATTAATCTCAAATACTTAAACTTTAAAATGAAAAATTCATGATATAAGGCCAAAGAAAATTTTTTTCAGGGAAATAGTTATTATCTTTATTCAACTACTGTTATATTGGATATAACACTTTATATTTTAAATAAACTTCATTCTGTTGTTAGGAAAATGTTATCGTGTAGTTGTCCCAATCACAGTGAAATTGATTGCAAATAATTTTTCTTTGTTTGAATAATAAACTACCAACTTCGAGATGAGGTTGTCATAAAATTCAATTTTTTTTTCAGTGCATACACCTTAAGAAGGAGAATATATTATTAGTTCGCACGATCGGTTCGGTCTGATGCCGTTAGTCTGCGGCATCGTCAAAACTCTCCTCGATTTAGTCTTGCTTTTTGTTCTTCGGATAGCACGGTTCGAATAGACCATGTTGTTCTGTCATATCTATATATAAATAAGTAAGCAATATTTTTGTGGTACAATTTTAAAATATTTGCCCCATCAAAAGTGTGGCAATATGTATATCGTTGGAAAGGTCATGAGTAGTAGATGTGCCGAAAAATACTTTTATTTTTAATTTTGACGATTTTTTCAGAAAAAATGGCAAAAATGTGATAGGTGTGTTTTTTTTTTTCAAGTTATTTGTTTCACAGTTTAAAATCAATCTTTATCTTTATATGAATACGTAAGCAATATTTTTGTGGTACAATTTTAAAATATTTGCCCCATCAAAAGTGTGGCAGTATGTATATCGTTGGAAAGGTCATGAGTAGTAGATGTGCCGAAAAATACCTTTTTCTGAATTTTGACGATTTTTTTCAGAAAAAATGGCAAAAATGTGATAGGTGTGTTATTTGTTCGGTTATTTTGTTTTTTTTTTTTCAAGTTATTTGTTTCACAATTCAAAATCAATCTATATCTATATATAAATACGTAAGCAATATTTTTGTGGTACAATTTTAAAATATTTGCCCCATCAAAAGTGTGGCAATATGTATATGGTTGAAAAGGTCATGAGTAGTAGATGTGCCGAAAATACTTTTTTTTGAATTTTGACGATTTTTTTTAGAAAAAATGGCAAAAATGTGATAGGTGTGTTTTTTGTTCGGTTATTATTTTTTTTTTTTCAATTTGTGTCAATTTGTTTCACAATTCAATATCAATCTATATCTATATATAAATACGTAAGCAATATTTTTGTGGTACAATTTCAAAATACTTGCCACAACAAAAGTGGTGCAGTATGTATCTCGTTGGGAAGGTCTTGAGTAGTATATGTGCCAAAAAATTATTTATATTTTTGGAACTTGGAAGATTTTTTGAAAAAAAAGGTGAGAAATATGAATGTGTATTTTATGATTTTTGTCAATTATTTTGTTTTTTTTTTTCAAGTTATTTGTTTCACAATTCAAAATCCATTATATTAATTAATCAAACTCTGAAATAATATGTTGTAGCTTTTTTGTTGGAAGGTCTGTTTACAAATTCCATTTACAATGGGCAATGGCCAAATTTCGGCCACTGGGCGATTCCTAGTCTTAAGAGTTGTCGGAATGCATATATTGACCCGTCGATCTTACTCTCGTCACTTGAGCAGGAATATTCTGTGTGCGACCATTTTCGATTAGCATTCTTGTCTTGAAAGAATTAATTGGCAGTTGTTCGAAGTTGTTACTCCTACAACTGTGTGTTTGGCGTTTTATCTGATATTTTTTGACAATCCCTTAAAGTTTCAATCATTTTCAGACATTTAGCTATTCCTTTTGGTGTATGGTCACACGAATGACTCTCAAGCTACAGTTGACAGCACCATATGTAGGCTGCCATTGCTGAGGTTTCACAGCGTCCAATTGGCTTAATAAATATCTATTGTGTTGGAGTTGTCTTTTCCATGTACTCTTATATTTTGTATTGTGTGATCCTGTATTTCACTTGGATATGCTTACAACCTCTTCGATGTTTTCACACTCGATTACTTTTACTTTATTACCTTGATTTATTTTTCTCTATGTCTCTAGAGTTTTGGATTTTAGGTCTGAACAGTTTTATGTTATAATATTTTTGTTTTTATATTTTTTGTGCTCAGTCTGAAAATCCAAAACTCTAGAAAGAAAGAAATACAACTAAATCAAAAAATTAAAATAAATAGGTCGATATGCCACATAAGTCTTTTTAAAATTAAAAAAAAACAAGTTTCTAATACCCTTAGAATATTGTAAATTTGATCTGAATTTAATTAATTGGACAATGTGACTGAAAGTCCACGAAGTGATTTCGCCCTTATATAATATATAAGCTTAATCAAAGACTATGGGTTTATAATATGAAAAAAGAAATATGGTTATTGTTGTAGTTAATTGACTCGACGCACTTTTAACAGCTGTTAGAATAAAATTAAAGGATTAAAGTCAGTGAAACAAGATCAACATAAAAACTTTTAACAGAGATCGAATATTTAAAATAGAATAAAATAAATAAAACATTTTTAATTACACGTTTTCATTAGAAACGATCCGAAAATTAAAAAGCTAATTTCGCTAAGACAAAAACTATTTCCCTAAATTAAATTCACACATCAGATTAGTAATTAATTGGTAGTTTTTTCAACAAATATTTCTACGGCATTTTTAACAAAAAAAAAACAGAAGTGATCGGCTTGATAAAATTGGTACAATAATAGTCTTTTTATTACAAATTCAAAATACATTTTTCTGCCAATCCTATTATGAGCAATTCCACGTCACCGCAACAGCATTTGTTCTAGCATCCGGACAGACCCCCTTTGGTTTTGATAAAATTTCATACACAGATGACAACATAAAAATACCATTTCTTTCGAAAAATGAAATTTCGCTCTGGGGATGACACAGGGTGGTGGCAAAGTTTTGCGGGTTGGCGAAACATTAGTATTCTTGGCTACCGATTGCTAACGATTGATTAAACCGATTTAAGTCATCTATAGCTCATTAGAAAGGTAATTGATAGACCTTATAAAAAAAATTATTTAAAATTTTGTAGTTATTTTTTAAAACTGCCTTAAATTTAAATAATATTTTCAAAGAAAATATGCGCTGTTGAGGGTACCCTCACTTTACCACATTTTTTTTTCCAGAAAAAAAATTTTAATTACTTCTTAATCTAAATCGAAAGTTTCCCAATGGCATAATTTCTCGTTTTGAAAATAAAATTCTTACAAAATTTTAATTTCCGCTTTTCAATTTTTTTTTAAAACAATGCAGTCTATTTAACTAAAACCACCTGAATTCTTGTTTTATAGAAATTTAATTATTTCAAGGATACAAGTTAAGTATTTGAGGGTGTGGATTCTTTTCACATAATTTACCTTTTCTTCCATTTCTACCTGTCGGAAATTAATTATAAATGAATGTACCTGATATATATTAAAACTTATGCTGAGAAGTAAATAGTGAGCTATAAATGACTTAAATCGGTTCAGTCAATCGTTAGCAATCGGTAGCCAAAGATACTAATGTTTCGCCAACCCATAAAACTTTGCCACCACCCCATCATACAATTTATAAAAAAAATTATCAAACCATTTTAAAACCCCAACAATAAACAAAGTTTTATTTATATGTACTTATAAACAAAGGTTTATAAGTTGGGGTTTCCTCCTAAAGAGGAAAGCTTTTGTGAATATAACTTATAAGGTGCAATAGCCTATAATTAATATATACTTATTACATCTAAAACATTTCCAACGAAAACGTTATATTTTTATTTTATTTGCTCTAACGATATTTTAACAAGATAATTAAATGTAAAATTCTAATTGGAATCCTGTTGTTTAAAATTACCGATCATTAGGTTAGTATAAGGCTTATTAAATTGGAACCTTTTGAGTTAGAAAGCTCAAAATCTCTGAGACTATTGCTTAAAAATTTGTCCAAAAAATAGAATCAGTTTAATTAACCAAAATAAATTATAAAATGATAATAGTTTCAACCTATTAAATAGAATTAATTTTTTTAGGATATTCACCCCGAAACAATATCCAGAAGTAAATTATTCTTCAAGTATATTATAACATTGTCAAAGCCCGTGTTGCTACCTCATACAAAGTATTCTATGCATAATTCAATCTTCTGCGTTCTAAAACTTTATGCAGTTGTGTAAACTGCCACTTAACCAACTATTAATACTATCAAGTCGCACCCACCATATCATTATCGAAACTTCTCAATTGATACTAAAAGAATACTACGATAAACTAATATGAAAAAAATATTTGAAACAATAATCAAATATTCAATTTTCGAATTAACTATATCAATATATGTATACTCGTACACACTCATTGATAAGAATAACAATTATTTATTTCTTCAATTGACTTAGTTTTTTATATCAAACGTAACGATAAACAACAAAGTTTTGTTGTTGTTTCTTTTTATTTTTATGATATGTCATTATGGTGTAATAAGTTAAGCAATATCTTAATTTCGAAGTTTTGTCTATAGATTAAGTCAAACGTGTTATTATAAGTCGATAAAACAATTTCAATATCTTTTTTATTATTTTATGTCGACACAAAAAAGTTTTCGCACAAAAAAATTATAGATGAGAACGTTGGATAGTTCTTGCAGATTTATTGACAAAGTTTGTGAAGAATAATTATTCTATAATAAAATATTTTAGGCTGTGGTTTTGGTTTAATTCAAATTAATTCTGATATTACTTCGAAACCTTTAGAGATCAACCCGATTATAAATGCACTATTATATAAATATGTTGGGTTCAGTTAGTCTGTCACTAGTCTGGGATTGGATTATACATTTTTATGTGGTGATTGTATTTTTAAATCTCGTAAGTCTGTTTAGCAGTCTATCGGTTTTTTATCTCCGGATCCAGAGTGAATGTTTGGTTGAACTTTGGCCTCCTACTTCATCTCCATCTATCTATCTATCTATCACTTTATGAAGCCATAGTTGTAAAGCGAGTTTGAATGTACAGGAGCTAATTAGCCTTGAGGTACATTGTCGTCTGTCGACCACACAAATGCTGATTTTTTTGTTACTTTGTTGTTTATGTCTATTAAGGACTTCGGTCTTGAAATTTAGTTAGGGTACTTTTGTGCGATATTCAATCATTTTAAACTTCAACAATTTTAAGTCCTGTGGCAAAATGTTGTAACATCACTTTTGACGATTCTATCGTATTTTACGCTAATGCTGTTAATTAATTTACGGTATGCTGTAACACAAAACGACTGTCGGTTATCGTATTTACGACAGTCGTTTTGTGTTACAGCATACCGATTAGCGTAAAATACAATAGAATCGTCAAAAGTGATGTTACAACATCTTGCCACTGGTAATTCTGCTAATTTTGGCAATACTTGTTTAATATGCTCTTAGCATGTTTTTCAATAGTCAAAATGAAATGTTTACTCTAACAATGATAAAATCTTACAATAAATAAAAGAACAAAAATAAAAATAAAAAAAGAAGGTTTTGATTGTGTTGTGACATAAAAACTAGTAACTAGGTTTTTTAAGTGTTTGCTAGGTTTATTGTGTATACAAAAACTAGCAAACACTTAAAAAACTAGTTACTAGGTTTTATGCATACGACCCAATAACTTAAATTTAAAATATGGAGGGTCTGAAATCTCACAGCTCTGAGATATCAAGACTTCGGTCTGGGTTAAGGATTTTGATATATGTAGTTTTCGGCAAAAAACTTTTATGAGGACATGGTCTTTAGTTTTGGGCAGCGATGTTTATCAAACATAACTCTTTTTTAAAGTACTTTTTTAAAGTTTAAGTATTTTTTATCTCTGTTTGAAATTTTATTACAAAACTAACACGAAACATCAATACGTTGCCGAAAAATTATAATCCAAATTCCAAAAATATTGTTAAACTAAATAACGTCAAACTTTTTTCAAAATTCCAAAAAAATTCCAAAAATTAGAATAAAATCAAATATTTAAACTTTTTCTAAATTGCAATAATAATCCAAAAATTCTTAAAAATCCAAACTTTTTCCAAAATTCTAAAATTATTGCAAAAATTATTACAAAATCAAAAATTGAAATTTTTTTTAACAAACTTATAATGCCATAATTCTCAATAATAATAATAAAATTTCATTTCAAACAAACAATTTTATTTTTTTCCAAAAAATTGGGTAAAAAAATAAATAAAAACTTTCTTTTGACACACTTGACAACATTTTTTTGACAAACTTATAATGCCATAATTCTCAATAATAATAATAAAATTTCATTTCAAACAAATAATTAATTTTATTTTTTTTCCAAAAAATTGGGTAACACAAAATAAAAATCTTTCTTTTGACACACTTGACAACATTTTTTTGACAAACTTATAGTGCAATAATCTAGTTTTTGATCTCACATATTAATCCCTTAATCCCTTAATCAAGATTTCACAAATTTAATGTTCCTACTCGTAATCACTTAAAATGAACGTTTTTTAAGCCAAAAATATGAAAATTTGCTATTTTTGACACACATAATGATTTTTTTAAAACACTTCCGGTGCAGATATCGAACACAGCGTCCTTTCGGACCTATCCCTTGAGTATACCTATTTTTAGAAAAAAAAAATTGAAATCCCTCCAGCGGTTTCCCCTGCAGCGTAGGTAATGACGGCCGGCCAGTCGGACGGCAGACAGACATACATTTTTTTTTGCTTGTTTAGAATCAGTAGGTCCTAAAACGTCGAGAAATGCCAAAAAAAGTGGGTGTAAGAATTTCACTTTGAGCTCATGAATGTAATACTTAGGTCTTTCAGACCGAAGTGACTATTTACATTTACTACCTTTAAATGCCCACTTCAAACAAGTGGTCATCATTCAAACCACCAATTTAGTAATAAAATTATTCTAATTTTTTTTTTAATATAATTACGAATTTTTATCTAAATATTTTAATGTTTACGTATTTCAGTTTTGTTTGCAAATTTACGACTAAATCAATGAAACCTGTTGCTATTTTATATTTTTTGTATATATGTTTATATACTATTTTCGTATTTATATATTTATTTTTACTTTAATGGAAAATCAATTACTTATAAATTCATATTACTTCGGTCTGAAAGACCTAAGTATTACATTCAGGGAAATTCCTACGCTGCAGGGAAAACCACTGGAGGGATTTCCAAAATTTTTTTTTCTAAAAATAGGTATGCTCAAGAGACAGGTCCGAAAGGACGCTATGTTCGAAGACTGTACAGGAAGTGTGTCAAAAAATCGTCAAGTGTGTCAAAACAAGGAAATTTGCATATTTTTTGCTTAAAAAACGTTCATTTTAAGTGATTACGAGTAGGAACATTGAACTTCGAGGAATCTTGATGGTCGGGATTGGTATGTGAGACCAAAATCTAGATTATTGCATTATAAGTTTGTCAAAAAAATGTTGTCAAGTGTGTCAAAAGAAAGATTTTTATTTATTTTTTTACCCAATTTTTCGGAAAAAAAATAGAATTAAAATTTTGTTTGAAATGAAATTACTTCGGTTTGAAAGACCTAAGTATTACATTCGTGAGCTCAAAGTGAAATTCTTACCCCCACTTCTTTTGACATTTATCGACGTTTTATGACCTCCTGATTCTAAAAAAGCAAAAAAAAAAATGTATGTCTGTCTGCCGGCCGGCCGCCCGCCGTCATTACCTACGCTGCAGGGAAAACTGCTGGAGGGATTTCAAAATTTTTTTTTCTAAAAATAGGTATTCACAAGGGACAGGTCCGATAGGACGCTGTGTTCGATAACTGTACCGGAAGTGTGTCAAAAAAATCATTATGTGTGTCAATAATAGCAAATTTTCATATTTTTGGCTTAAAAAACGTTCATTTTAAGTGATTACGAGTAGGAACATTAAATTTGGAGAAATCTTGATGGTACGGATTGGTATGTGAGATCAAAAACTAGATTATTGCATTATATGTTTGTCAAAAAAATGTTGTCAAGTGTGCCAAAAGAAAGATTTTAATTTATTTTTTTACCTAATTTTTTGGCAAAAAAATTAAATTAATTGTTTGATTAAAAGTTTTTTAATTAAAAGTTTTATTATTATTATTGAGAATTATGGCATTATAAGTTTGTCAAAAAAATATTGTCAAGTGTGTCAAAAGAAAGATTTTCATTTATTTTTATACCCAATTTTTTGGAAAAAACAAAATGGTTTGTTTGAAATGAAATTTTATTATTATTATTGAGAATTATGGCATTATAAGTTTGTCAAAAAAATGTTGTCAAGTGTGTCAAAAGATTTTTATTTAGTTTTTTATCCAATTTTTTGGAAAAAAATTAAATTGTTTCTTTGAAATGAAATTATTATTATTATTGAGAATTATGGCATTATAAGTTTGTCAAAATATGTTGTCATGTGTGTCAAAAGAAAGGTTTTTATTTATTTTTTACCCAATTTTTAAAAAAAAAAATAAAATTTATAGTTTGTATGACATGATATTTAATTATTATTATATAGAATTATGGCATTATAAGTTTGTCAAAAAATAATGTCAAGTGTGTCAAAAAATGATTTCATTTATTTTTTTAGCCAATTTTTTGGAAAAAAATGTAGCTGTTTTTATGACGTAAATGTAATTGAAAATGAAATTGGACATGGAAATTTTTGAATTTGTTATAGTTTTTGAAATATTTTTGGAATTTTGAAAAAGTTTGTATTTTTGTTTTTGTAATAATTTTTGCAATATTTTTAGAATTTCGGCAAAAGTTTTAAATTTTGATTTTGTAAGAATTTTTGGAATATTTTTAGAATATTGAAAAATTTTTAATTTTTGATATTATAATTTTTGGAATTTTGAAAAAATTTTTAATTTGGGACCGCATGGAGGGACCAGTTTTTATTGTTTTGAAATTTTTTTTTTTATTTTTGATCTACGGGTGTGACAACCCCGCGTACTCCAGTCCCTGCTATTGACATACGAGTTAACGTGAGATATCACATACCACTGGCAATAGCAGTGAGATATCACTAGCCAAGGTGACATCTTAGGGGTGGTGGCGGATGAACTGTATTCAGTCAACGGTAGCACCCTCAATCTTAGCTGTGAAATAGTCCTTGATGATGAGACGCTATTGCTTTCTTGAAGAAACGAGCCTTCATATAACTATGTGTGGGCTTCAATCATTAAGAAAGACTGAGCGTCACAGGATCAAGGAATATGCAATTGGCTGGATTATTGGCAACTACATTTTTGTTTTGTTTCAGCGAATTTTTGTAAAAAATTGCTTTTTACCTTTTAATTTACTTTTATTTTCTCTATTCTATCATAAAATATTGGCCTATGTCATATTTTGTCAGTGATAGGATTTTTTGTTTAGTTATCCATTCTTTAACAAAAAATATAAAATAAACAAAAAAAAAGAAAGATTTACGTCGATCAACACCTTTGAACGTATGTTGTTGTGGGACCTTGGTCTTAAAAGGTTTTTATGTGTTATTGTGACACATATTGTAATTCCTAGTACACAACACATTTTATTAAAAAAAAAAAAAAAAAAAAAAAATTTTTGATTTTGTAATAATTTTTGCAATATTTTTAGAATGTTGGAAAAAGTTTAAATTTTAAGAATTTTTGAAATATTATTGGAATTTAGAAAAAATTTAAATATTTGATTTTATTCTAATTTTGGAATATATTGGAATTTTGAAAAAGTTTGATTTTATTTAATTTAACAATATTTTTGGAATTTTGATTATAATTTTCCGGCAACGTATTGATGTTTCGTGTTAGTTTTGTAATAAATTTTTAAACAGCGATTAAAAATACTTGTACTTTAACAAAGAGTTATGTTTGATAAACATCGCTGCCCAAAACTAAAAACCATGTCCTCATAAAAGTTTTTTGCCGAAAACTATATCAATATCCTTAACCCAGACCGAAGTCTTGATATCTCAAAGCTGTGAGATTTCAGACCCTCCATATTTTTAATATTATTATTGAGAACTATGGCATCATAAGTGTGTCAAAAAAATGTTGTCAAGTATGTCAAAAGAAAAATTTTTATTTATTTTTTTACCCAATTTTTTGGAAAAAAATAAAATAAATAATTTGTATGACGTGAAAATATATTATTATTATAGAGAATTATGGCATTATAAGTTTGTCAAAAAAATAATGTCAACCGTGTCAAAAAATGATTTCATTGATTTTTTTAGCCAATTTTTTGGGAAAAAAAATGTAGCTGTTTTTATGACGTAAATGTAATTGAAAATGAAATTGGACATGGAAATTTTTGAATTTGTTATAGTTTTTGAAATGTTTTTGGTTGAAATTATGAAAAAAGTATGTATATTTGATTTTGTAATAATTTTTGCAATATTTTTAGAATTTTGGAAAAAGTTTTAATTTTTGATTTTGTAAGAATTTTTGGAATATTTTTGGAATTTTGAAAAATTTTAAATTTTTGTTTTTTTATAATTTTTGGAATTTTGAAAAAGATTCAATTTTTGATTTTGTAATAATTTTTGGAATATTTTTAGAATGTTGAAAAAAGTTTGATTTTATTATAATTTTTACAATATTTTTGGAATTTTGAAAGAAATATGAATTTGTGATCTTGTAATATTTTCTCGAATCGCTAAATTGAAGGTTTTTGAATAGTTTGCTGAAAATGAAATAAACATTTTTGAATTTGTTATAGTTTTTGAATATTTTTGGAATTTTGAAAAAGTTTCAATTTTTGATTTTGTAAAAATTTTTGGAATATTTTTAGAATTTTAAAAAATTTTAAATTTTTGATTTTATTATAATTTTTGTAATTTTGGAAAAAGTTTCAATTTTTGATATTGTTATAATTTTTGCAATATTTTTAGTTTTGGAAAAAGTTTGAATTTTTGAATTTTTAAGAAATTTTGCAATATTATTAGAATTAAGAAAAAGTTTAAATATTTGATTTTATTCCAATTTTTGGAATGTTTTTAGAATTAAAAAAAAATTTTTTTAATTTTATATATATTTTTAGAATTTTGAAAAAAGTTTCAATTTTTGAATTTTTAAGAATTTTTGGATTATTATTAGAATTTAGAAAAAGTTTAAATATTTGATTTTATTCTAATTTTTGGAATATTTGGAATTTTGAAAAACGTTTCAATTTTCGATTTTGTTTAATTTATGCAATATTTTCGAAATTTTTGAAAAAAGTTTAATACTAATATTTGATTTTGTAATAATTTTTGGAATATTTTTAGGATTTTGCAAAAAGTTTGATTTTATTTATTTTTTTCAATATTTTTGGAATTTTGAAAGAAATATGAATTTGTGAGTTTGTAATATTTTCTCGAAACACTAAATGGAGAGGTTTTTGAGTAGTTTGCTGAGTGTAACTAAAAACCATGTCCGCATAAAAGTTTTTTGCCGAAAACTATATCAAAATCCTTAACCCAGACCGAAGTCTTGATATCTCAGAGCTGTGAGATTTCAGCCCCTCCATATTTTACTTATAAATTCGTACTTGTTATCAATATTTTTAGTATGCATTTGAATGTTTATATGAATAAACTTATCGCGAACGAGTTGACGTTGAGGTAGGGTGTTCACCTTTGCCGAGGACTTCATTCGGAGCTTTAAAACTCTTCGAAAAAATTTCACTTTATTTTTGACGAATGAACAAAAATGTTAAAATGACAGTAAACACTAGTCAGTTTTGCTGCAACTGATAATAATGATTTTAATTTAATGAATGATTGAACTTTGCATTATAATAAATCAAACTACATTAGAACAAACAAACTACATATCAAACTACCTAATACAAGGTTGTACAACTGGTTCAGTCCAAAGCAGGGTTTGCCGGACTGTTAAATACGGCCAAGCACTGGCCCATTAATGGTGAACAGTACTTGGCTATTAAACTGGTTCTGGGTTAATATTGAGTTGTGAAATTAATAAGTAAAACGGATAACCAAGTGAGGGTCGTTCCTGATCGTAGACAAAAAGGTCTTTTGATCTTTACTTATTAAATTCTTACCCAAAAATTAAGATGTAGATGATGATGCTGCGATGACTCCAAATTGAAACAATTATTCTCCATTTATCTTATAATGCAGGCCCTGATACGGAGCCAGTTATTATTTTGGACCTTTAAAGAAATATAATATGCTAGAAATTTTCCTAGCACGCCGGATATCTATTTATCCCCGGTACGACCCTTGAGATTGGGAATCTCTTATTTTGTATAATTAGCCTGTCATCAAAATACCCAAGTTAAAACACACAAAAAAAAACTAAATTTCAATACTAATATAAAATAAAACAATAACTTATCTTAAATTGTTGATTGATGATCTGGTTCATCAAAATTTCTTGCTAATTCCACTGTTTCATCAATAATTTTTATATATTTTTTTCCTTGCAATACTAAAAATATCTTTCAATGATTTCAATAAATCTTGTTCTTCTGAGTGCAAATTCTCGACGTGTGATGTTAGACGTTCTGGTGTTTTTAAATCTTCTTTACAAATCGGACATAAAAAATCCTTCCAAGATATCATTATCACTATCAAAAGGATTAGCCATTATAAATTTAAAATAATACTACATCATTTATCTTCAACCACTTTATTCTTTAGATGCAACAAACATTTTTGTTTTGATCATAGAAATTGGATCAAAATTATTTTACTTCATACAATAATTAACCTGTCAGAATAAGTGGAATAACTTATTATTAAACTGTGTTAAAATTATTTGAAAATATTCTTTATGTTTCCAGACACAAAATTTAATTCTATTTAACTATAAGCTATGTTTATTTAATGTTTAAAACAAGAACAATTGAACATTTTTTTTTAATCACAAAAATGGAATGACTCTTTTTATTTTTAAAAATTGCAAAATGTGATTTTGCTTTTGCCATCTTATGATGTCAAAACAAAATCGGGTAATCTTTTTTAAAATTCAGCAATGATTAACAACGACATCTGTTCATTAGTATTGGAAATAAAAATTTAGTACGTTCGTTGGCTTTTTATAATATATTCAAAATCAATTAGCAGTTAAGTTGGGAAAATTTTAAAAGTACTATTAATGTAAAAATAAACGGAAATTAATGTAATACATTTCTATTGAATTGAAAACAAGGAGGAATTTGGTTTTATTATTGTTTTGCGATTATTGCGATCGTTACAATCTTTATATACTTATGTTTTTATTTTTAACTTTTTCTTCAATAGATGATCTTCTTACATTTTTATAAGATCTAAGTAAAACTATCTTTTTACTTTTATGCTTGCTTTACAACTTTTTACTTATAACTTCATAACTTCTATTATACCGTATAACTTATATTATGCTATATAACTTATATTATACTATATCCTTATCTTAAAATCTACATGCTTAATATACTTATCCTCATCCAGTTTCCTGTTTATCATCTTAGTAAACGAAAAACTTGTTCTAGACAGAGTTGTGAAAACTTGACCATTTTTGATTTTCCTGAAACTTGGCATATAAGTAGTATGGACAAAATAAAAAATACGACTTATTTTAAAATTTTTTTTAAAGTGCATAGTTTGAGTACAGGGGGCACCCCAACATGCATGAAAAATGAAAATTCTGCCAATCCGATGTAACTTTGAAATTAAATTGCTCAAGAATGGCTATACCGATTTCATCAAACTTTTTATTGTTTGATAGATGATTAGTTAGCCCTTTGAAAAAAATTCATTTTATTGTTTTTAAAATTAATTTTTAAATAAAAATATTAAAAAAATTTTTTTAAGATGGCGCTAGGGTCGAAGATCAATTGGAATTAAATTAATTTTTTTTCTGAAAATAGTCCTTACTCTAAAATATATCAAATTAACTCAGAGGTGTTAACTTTTGTTCTTGAGATATTAATTTTAAAGATTTTTAGTACGACTGAAATTCGAATTTTTCTTCATTTTTTCAAACAACTTCCATTAACAAAAAATTTTAAGATCAATTAAATTTTAACTTTTTTTTTAAATATAGCTCTAACCTTACTTTAAAATACATCAAATTTACAGAGGCGTTAATTCGTGTTCTTGAGATATTTAATTTTAAAGATTTTTAGTCCGTCTAAAATTGTATTTGTTCATTATTTTTTCGAACAATTTATATCATCAAAAAATTTTAACCACTGAAGTTCGAGAAAATAATGAACACTTTAGGGGAATTAGGAGAATTATTTAATTAGAATTTTTGCCCCCTATGCTCAAACTAAGCACTTTAAAAAAATTTTAAAATAAGTGTTATTTTTATTTTATTTTTTATCTGAAATACCCCACTTGTAGAAAGAATCAGCACCGTCCATGATTCGTTCTTATTCGGTTTAGTGTAGTCCAGGTATAACGTTGCAGATCGAAACCGGGTTGAGTAGAAGTCGGGTTAGTAATAGAAAGCCCAAGTGTGTTGTAATGATTCCAGGAGGTGTCCCAGGCATCCAAGATATTAAAATTAGGTGCCAGCCGGTTGCTGGCAGTTTTGGGGAAAGGCTTTCTTGACTTCAATCTACAACTAGTGTGGTCACCGTACTATTCGTGCAAGGGTAGCGTCATGTTGTTGGTTACCTTTTTATGTTCACGCATGAGCGCATGCGAGCGTCTGAGTGCAGGTGGAGCGATATTGCAACACAGGGAGTCAAGTTAAAGGAGTGGACCTGATAGTACCACTTATAGTACGCATCGCGACATGCAGCTGGCAGTCAACTTTTTGAGTATGTGTGCTATTCAAATTTCAACCAGACTGGTGCGCCAAACTCAGCCACTGCGTAAACCAGACTTAGAGCAGTTGTGCGAAGGGAGGCTGGAGTAGCACCCCATGTGGAGCCTGCCAGTTTGCAATATATTGTTTCTCGTTTTAAGTTTTTTTGACGTATTCTCTAGGTGGAGTTTAAAAGAAAGAGTTCTATCGAGAGTAATGCCCAGGTACTTTGGCTGTTAATTGTATTTAATGACAGTGCCGTTAAATAACACTGATAGTTCATGTTTTACCAGTTTGTTGTTTAAGTGGATACAAGAACTTTCGGTTTTACTTAGATTAGGAGATAAGCTCCACGTTCGATAATAATCATGCATTATCGCCAGGTCAGTTGAGAGCAAATCTTCTAAGACACCCATGTGTTTGTTTTGAGTGGCCAGGGTCCAATCATCAGCGTAGCCAAATTTCTTTGATGTTGTGTCAGGAATGTCATGGATGTACAAATTAAAAAGTAATGGCGCCAGGACGGATCCCTGTTGCAAACCATTGTTAAGCATTTTGGTCCTACTACAGGAATTATTTAGATGAACTTTGAATACACGATTACTCAGCATGTTGTTAATTAAACGTGAGATGGAGCTACAAGGTATTGCATTGAACAGCTTATATATAATCCCAATTCGCCAGACCATATCATATGCTGCAGTGAGATCGATGAATACTGCGCCTGTTTTTGATACCCAGCTTCGATATAGGATGTTAAAGCGAGCAGTTGATCAGTGCAACTGCGATCGGGACGGAAACCAGCTTGTTCGACTGGGATCTGGTCATTCAATATCGGTGCGATACGGTTGTATATGAGTCGTTTTAGCAATTTGAAGCAGGTGCTCAAAAGGGCAATTGGGCGATAGCTTGCTGGTTCATTGGATGGTTTACCTGGCTTTAGTATCGCTATCACTATCGTAGTCTTAAAATGTTTTGGAAGATTGCCAGATTCTAGGATATTCTAGAAAAAATTTGTTAGCCATTGTTTTACATTTTTTCCAGCATTTCTAAGAAATTCTGGAAAAATACCATCGTAGCCAGCTGCTTTTCCGTTTTTTGTTTGAGACACAGCTGAATCTAGTTCTTCGCTACTAAAAGAGTTCGCATACGTCGATGGAGACGAGCAGTTGCGCTTCATTTTTCTTAATTTACGTTTAATGATTCTCTAATGCAGGCATTCTCTTATGGAGGCGATTAATAGAAGAACGAGACATGTTTACGATATGATTTGCAATGTCCTCTGGATTTATTTCCCTGTTAGCACGAGCAATTGAGTTTGAGCCACCCAGCTTCCGAAGAAGACTCCAAGCTTCCCTGCTTGAATAGGAGAAATCAATGTTTTCAACAGCTTTAATCTACTTTTGTTTCCTCGCGGCGTGTAGTGAGTAAACTAAGTCATCAGCCACGTCTGCCTCACCACTACTAAGGTACTCCTCATATAATATATCGCTCTCTCTACTCCAACCAAGAATGTGTTCTTCACGAAAGCCTCTTGGGATGCATTTCTTAGCAGTTGAGATGATGGCTCCAACGAACCTATCGTAATTTTTAGGAATGGGTTGGATCCAGCGAATCACTGCATCCAACTCCTACCTATATTTAGCCCAGCTTTGTTAAAATTCCATCTTAGTTGAGGAGTAGAGTTAACGAGTGGGATTTAAATACCTACTTCAAGAATTACTGGACGATGTTGAGAGCGTGGAAAACATTGTAAGACAGCCCTAGATATTGGAATAGGGCTACGTAGTTCGTTTTTTATGGAAAAACAGAGGTCGGGATTGTAATCACTTCGCTATCTAGCAGATCTAAAGGTTTTCATGTCTTTCGCATCATATACCAACATGTTGTTACCATCCGCCCAGTCAGTCAGTTGTAAGCCATTGGGATTGTTATTTGAGTAGGACCACTGAGTGTGATAACTGTTGAAGTCACCAGCATATATTGCTGGGTGAGGAAATAATGGTAAAGTAGCAGCTGACCATTCTGTATTTGGAGGCTTGTATACGTTTACTATCTTCGTGTCCGATATATCAACAACAATAAGATGTATATCGTTGTCCGTCTGTGTAAGTACATGGGTGCAGTTCATGATTTCTGACTTAACATACGTGGCAGATCCATATGCTTGATGGTAAATAGCACTAATTAATTTGTAACCAACAATGTTACCTCTAGAGGTAAGTTGCGTTTCATCTGCTGCATGCGTTTCTTGCAGAATTACAACGTCGATGTCGATCAATACTCTGTAAATGTTCAATTTTTGACTTGAAGATGCCTTCAATGTTCAATTGCAAAATACGGACTGAGGGTCCAATATTTTTTGTCTTATGGTGCTGATAAGTACCGTTGTTATTGTGATTTCGATTTTGGCTCATGTTCATAATTGTTTGTATCACAGCCAAGAGTTCGAAATGGAATACTTGGCTACCAATTTTGAATAGACTTTTAGTGTGAACCAGGGTGTAGCGCGAAGAGCTTGTCTATCCACACACCCCCACCCATCCTATATAATAATATACAATAATCCAAAACAAAACAATTTTTTTAACAGTCGACCATCAGTGCTACTCTTATCAAGTTGAGCAAAATTTCATAAAAAAACTGAAGAAGTTAATTATGAATGTCATCACGAAGAGGCAGATACGAGGATTATTTTCCATGCTTATAAAGCGTCACCAGGCTCAAGAATTTTAATGAAAGCCTCTGATACCGACGTTTCGATTATTTTGTTGGGAAATATACACAAAATTTCGGAATCAGAAATTTGGCTTGCTAATTCAGCAACTAAAAAGACAAATAACCAACATCTTGATTGCATTAATTGCACCGATTTAGCGTTGAAGTTGGGACCCAAATTATGCAAAAGTTTACCCGCATTCCATGCATTTACAAGTTGCGATTACACGGCTGCATTTTACAATAAAGGAAAAGTAAAACCTTTTAAGCTATTTTCAAAAAATGAAACGTATCAAACTGTTTTTGCGTCATTAACAGATGAAGCCGATATTTACCTTAATGAAGAATTTGCTGCTGCTGTATGTATGGCATCAAGAACTGCACTAAAGTGAATGATGCGAGGTATCGCACTTTTCATAAAAATTACTCTTCTAAGAAGTCTTCTAAGTCTTCTAAGAAGACAGCGAACAGTTTTAAAAAAAAATAAAAAGTTTTGACTCCAACACTATACCACCATGCTGGATATCACTGAAACAAAAAATTTTACGAACTATTTTTGCCAATTCAATGTGGCTTAATGCCACGAACCCTGTATGCGTTAAACTTCAGCCTGATAATTGCGGTTGGTTTTTAACTCATTATTTAAAACCAACAGGGTTTATTGGAGATCAAACACCTTTAACGGTAGAAGACATAATAGAAACAACACAACAAGAAAGCGATGACGAAGAATGTTCCAGAGTTGAAGATGAAAATTTTACTTCCGATCAATCAGAAGCGGAATGATGTTTGTTGACAGAAAAATAAACAAATAACAAATAAAAAAAATAACAAATTATTTGCTGCAATTAGATATCCATAGCGATAAAAATGAAACTAAAATTTTATCTTGTATTCTAAATTTATTTAATTCATATTTGAAATGTAAATAAGTTATACATACTTACTTATACAATATACGTTAACTGTAAATAATAATTCGAGATGTTATTTGAATATATAAATAACGAAACGGAAGACAATGTTTCTGTGCATTAAACTGGTTAATAGTTTTCAATTCAATTCTGAATGTTGTGGCAAGCTGTACCAAAATAATGCGCAGCATTTACGAGTCTATCGCTATCCTTTTCATTTTCACAGACAAAAAGTTCGCTGGGACCTCTCTGTCGCACGTATTCACTCATAGGAATATTGCACTTTTTAAAACTCGACAACCGGAATTCAGGCCTGATGTTTTGCAGACATCCCTATATCACCGTGTTTTTAATAAAATAATCTCTATTTTGGTATAAAGTTTATACTTTATTCATTAACCAGACCGGTGCAAATTACTAATATCGATTTACCTGTTTATAACTGACTACCCAAAAGCTATGACGGGAAAAAATAGTTAACCTATCGTTTGCATATTCTAAAGGCTTCATACTTTTGATTGGTATGTCATTTGTCTATGAACCGAAACGGTAAAATGTGTAAAAAAATTATTTTTAAATTTTTAACTAATCATATTCTGGGCCGAAATTTTTTAGTCAACCTACTTGCAATATATTTATTAGCATATTTAATTTAATATAAAATACTTTTCTCACATTAACCAGTTCGGTGAAGGTCGTTGTATACTCGGCTCCCTTACTATTAGCAATTAAGTTTTTTTATCAACACAAGAGACTTAAAAGTTGCATCAAACGAAACATCTAGACTTAAATAAATAAAAATATTAAAACAATAATTAATTAATAAATTATGTTATGCAGAATTTATCAGCATGTGAATCTACATAATCATTTAAGATAATACGACAATTCGATCTGAATACACTTAACGAAACATGAAAAAAATCAACACTCGAAACAATCTCATTGTGATAAATCGGAAGTCTTGATATTGGTGAGGAGACACCTATATTTGTTCTGTTCGAGAAGCCGATGGCAGCAAGAGCTGGTTTAATCGAGTTCTATGCATAAAAATTAATGTAGAATTGAACCTCAATATTTATAAGAGAATTAACAATTTTATATAAGAGGACTTCATCAAGTATATACCTTCGCGACTCCAAAGTAGTCATACTTAACTTATCAAGCCCGGTATGGTATGGGAGCTTCCCAGTGCATGGTGCATTAAAACACATAATTCTCGTAAATCTTCTTTGCCTTCTTTCAATTAACTTAGAGTATGTGTCATAATAAGGGTGCTGAAAATGACAACCATATTCAAGAATATTCCGAACTAGGCTATTGAATAGTGCTATTAGAACTTTACGATTACAAAATTCTCTGCACCTTCTGCAAATGAAACCCATAAGTCTCATTGCTTTTAAATTGGTATAATTAATATGCTCATCAAAACGGAGTTTAGAGTTGAATATGAATCCTAAATCCTTAACACTGTTAACATGATCAAGCAAAATTCCATTAATGTTATAATCAAAGACAATATACCGACTTTTACGTGAAAAAGCTATGAACTTGCACTTATTAACATTTAATTGCAAATCATTGATTACACACCAGTTATGAACTTCATTTAAATCTCGTTGAAGTTTAAGACAGTCTTGCACACTTTTAATTGATAGAAAGATTTTTAGATCATCTGCATAGAAGAGATGAACACACTGAAGTATCTTCGATAAGTCATCAATGAAAAGTAAGAATAGCAGGGGACCGAGAATGGAGCCCTGGGGTACCCCAGACGAGGGAGTAAATCCTTTTGATAAGTTTTCATTGAATTTGACATACTGCATGCGATTCGTTAGGTATGAAGCAAACCACTGAACAAGATTATAAGGTAAACCAAACAAATCAAGCTTAGAAACCATGATTTCATGTTTAACTTTGTCAAAGGCCTTTGAAAAGTCTGTATGAATGCAATCCACTTGAAGTCGTGGAATGACAATTAGAAGTCGTGGAATGACCAGAAATAAAACCGTGTTGATGAGGGTTGGTTTTCTGCTTAACCAGTTGCAAGACTCTAGAATGTACAAGTTTCTCTAGAATTTTCGCAAACGCATTCATAATAGAGATTGGTCTATAATATATAATGGTCTATAATGGTCAATGTTCGCCATGTCCCCCGATTTGAAAATCGGAATGATGAATGATTCCTTCCATTTATCCCGAAATATCGATTGTTGAAGAGATAAATTAAATAGCATTGTTAAAGGTACAACTATACCAGAAGCAATATTTTTTATAAATAAATGAGAAATCAGATCTGGACCAGGGCCCTTATTACTCTTAAGTTTGGATATCATTAGAGACACATCATCTTCTGTTATTATGTGAGAAGAACCAATATGATGAAAGGAAAAAGAGCTTATTGGGAAAAAAACTATTAGTATAAACCGAATTAAAATTTTCTGCAAACAAGTTACAAATGACTTCAGGCTGATTAGACTCTTTATTACCAAAGAACATTACAGAGGGGAATTCAGATTTAGCCCTTAACGCCTTATTATAGTACCAGAACTTTTTAGGTTTCTCTACCATAGATCTCTTCATTAAAAGGGTATATGCTTCAAAACAACTGATTATTTCTTTTTTAATATTGATTCTAAGTGAAGAATTTAATCTTATAATCAGAAGAATTTTTGCATTTTTTACATTTTGATCTAATTTTTTCTTTTTTCTTAATAAGGGATATCAAGGACTGAGAATACCAGCAGGGATATTTTTTAATTGATGGTTTAACTCTTGCAATATATGGTTTAACGATTGCCATAAGTTTGTCATAGAACAAGTTAACTGCAATGTTAACCGGTGAACCATCAAAATATGATTCCCAATCCACTAGATTCAAGCTAGATATAACCAGTTCATAGTCCATTTTACTTAGGTTAATTGAAGGAAATGAGAAGATTGAGTTTTAGGTTTAATTGAATTAAGGCGAACACTCAACGGAGGATGATATCGATCGATTTTAGAAAGAGCTGTAATACTTCTGCTGACATCATAATTTTGATAGGAACATTGGATCTAAATATTAGATCTAACAATTTATTTTGAAAATTTTTGACATGATTAATTTGAGAAAGCATTGACAATTTCATTGTCTCAATTAAGTACTAAGACATTCGATCTTCAAAACGCCCTGCAGTAACATATTTAGGATCATTCATTAACCAGTCGATGCATGATAGGTTAAAATCACCAAGTACTAGGAACTGTGAATTGAACAGAGGTATATCTTAAGTTTGACAAGTGGTCCAAAAACCGCTTGAATTCATCAAAAGGCAAACAACTAAGATAAATATTACAAATGAATAAATAAGACCCATTCAACAGACTGATTTTGATCCAAACATCATCAAAAGCAAAACAATCCAGAAAAGGTAGTGCAGAAAATTCAATTTTTTTGTTCAATGCTATAAGTGCTTCTCCACCATCAGTTTTGTTAGTCACGTTTCTATCCTTTCTCATAACCACATATCTTTCATCGAATGCCTCGACATTTGAATTAATAGTATCATTTAACCATGTTTCAGTTAAGCAAACCATATCGAAATAACTTAGTCGAACTGCTAATTTAAATTCGTTCAATTTAATTTTCAAGCCTCTTGAGTTTTGGTAATATAATTTGATGAAAATTGACTTAACGGTTAGTTCATTCACGTGATGCGATAAGACATAAAAATTATTAGAGTTTATAGACGACATATATGATGGATGTTGAGTTTGATTAGCGTTCACTATTTGACCGTTGCTTGAGCACTTACTCGTGGAAAATTTCTTTCCCTTGGATAAAATATAAACTCCTTTATTAATGACCCTGAAGGCCAGGAAAGCGGTAACAAAAGTTTCTCGAAGTGCAACACATCAGTAACTTTTATATGAATTCGATTCTCACCTTGACGTTTTTTTGACTCAATCCTAAAACATTAAGTGAACTGAATTTGAACAGTTTCAGTCAGGTCCTTTTTAAAATCTTCATCGGATATAGCAAAAGACAAACGAGACATGAATACCCATTTTTTTTGGAGGCACAATTGCAATAAGTGTATTCGAGAAACTGAACAAATTTTCAAAGTTAATCCTAATATGCTGAACCAATCACGATGTATCTAACTTGCCTGGATCCAACAGCTAACGATTTAGTTTCAATGTTTGAGTTGTTGTTAGTAGTAATGTTTTGCCGCATAGCATACGACTTTTTCCTAGGTGGACTAGGCACCGTTAAATCCAACTCGTTGCTGGCTATTGGACTCCTCTTTATGATGTCAATATCAGCCCTCAACGCATCAATATTTTTTAAAATTACTTCCATTGAGGACCTCTCATCGTTAGCAGTAGGTTCGATAGCAGTTGACGCATTAACTCATCGACTTTCTACATCGAAAATGTAGACGATATCGACACATTCTTTATGATTTTAGGAACACCATGATCAAGGGAATCGTCACATAAAAATTTTAAATTTTTCATTGGGTTAACAGTGACTAGAGCCTCCACCGATAAACCTCCACACCTGATGGCATGGAAAACATTTTCACAAATTAATCAATCCATCATTCCAGAGTCATCCTCAGGCTTGTTACTGATTTAAATTGTAATGAATTACTTGATTTAAATTGTTAATGTTCTAGATGAAATTATGATGCGCTGTTATAAAAACCAAATATTTCTAATTGATACTTTTCAAGGTTAAAACTTTAATAATTATAAAACTAACACCAAAGAAAATAAATATGAATTAGCAGAAAAGTTCATAAACCGTAAGCGTTGGTGTTTTATTATAACTTTAATTTTAAATTTGTTGATTATATTAATACATATTTCTATTTCTTTTTGCTATAGACTTTATTATAGTTGTAAACAAAATTAAATTTAGCAGAAAAAACAAAACGATGTGATCGTAGCTAGAGATAAACTTGTTATTTAGAGACAAACTTGTTAATTTCTTAATGATATAATTTTGTTGAACCAAAACAATACAAAAAATTGTTTTCAATTTCCTAATGACATAATTTTTGTTAAATCAAAACAATACAAAAAATATGGAGGGGCTGAAATCTCAAGCTCTGAGATATCAAAACTTCGGTTTTGGTTAAGAATTTTGATATAGTTTTCGGGATAAAACTTTTATGAGGACATTGTTTTTAGTTTTGGGCAGCGATGTAAATCAAACGACCGGCCGTCACAACCTACGAAATCTAAAAAACCGCGAAGCTGGGTATCAAAAAGAACTAAAAACAGGCGCAGTATTCATCGATCTTACTGCAGCATATGACACGGTCTGGCGAATTGGGATTATATATAAGCTGTTCAATGCAATACCTTGTAGCACCATCTCGCGTTTAATTAACAACATGCTGAGTAATCGTGTATTCAAAGTTCATCTAAATAATTCCTGTAGTTGGTCTAAAATTATTTATTATTATTTATTGCTTTTTTCAAATTGTTTACAATACTACAATAGTATATTACATATCTAGAGTTGTAAATAGCATTTTACATGCGAGGAAAATTTTGCGCACGAGACGCGTAGCGTCGAGTGCAGTATCTTCACGAGCATGGAAAATGCTTTACAACTCGAGATTTGTTATATACTTTTTCTACGACTTTGTTTTAACGCCCAAACGCATATAATTACTTGAAAAAGTGAACTACTAATTATAAATTAAATGCAAATAGTTTACAGATTGTGGTATGCTTTGCATTATTCTGTGTCAAAATGAATTGAAATATTTAATTTTTAAAAATCAAATTTTTCTTTAAATAAAAATTTTTCTTTTTATTAAGAGCGTGCGGTAATATATATATGAAAATCCATTACCTTTTGGCTTTTTTTCGTCCATTCATACCAAAGCAATTTCGTCAATCTGTTTTCAATAGCCTACATAATTAATCCCATCCAGGGGTTAACAGTTCCGACAAACTCCTTACGGATAAGGTCATTTGGCCGTCCATTAAAAAGGACGTTAAACAAATGGCACAGAACTGCCTGGCTTGTCAAAAGGCAAAAACTTCTAGGCATACACAATCTCCTTTGGGTAACTATGCCCCAACTTCACAACGATCTTCCGAGATACATATGGACTTACTTGGTACACTTCCTACTTCTGAGGACAAACGATATTGTGTCACAATTATTGACGCTATACTCGCTGGCCTTAGGCCATCCCCATCTCGGATATCACTGCTGAAACGGTGGCCTCCACTCTATTCTAATTGGATCGCACGTTTCGGAGTTCCTTCAGTAATCGTCACTGATCAGGGCTCCCAATTCGAATCCAATCTTTTTAGTGAGTTGTCTAAACTTATAGGTTTCGAACGCAAACGCACTACTAGTTACAATCCTAAATGTAACGGTCTCATTGAACGTTGGCATCGGACACTCAAATCTGCTATCATGGCTTACGACAGGACAGACTGGAAAGTATATTACCTTCAATCCTACTTGGTTTACGAACCACTTTTCGTGAAGACTTCCAATCTTCAACTGCGGTACTTGTTTATGGTACGCAAATTCGTCTTCCTGGAGAATTTTTCAGCAATAATACCAAATTAATTCCTCAATCTGATTTCGTTTCACAATTGAAACAACACTTCGATCACCTTCGTCCCATTAATGCATCAAGGCACTCTTCTGACAAAGTTTTCGTTTTCAAAGCCCTTGATTCTTGCTCACATGTCTTCTTACGTACTGACTTAGTTCGTAAGTCGCTTCAGCCTCCATACGAAGGTCCATACCTAGTCATTAGTCGCGATGAAAAGAACTTCGTCATTGATCGCAAAGGTCAACACTTTCGAGTCTCAATCGGCAGGTTAAAACCTTGTTTTAGGTCAGAATCTGAAGATATCTCGACTCAACCTCCATTGTCTTCTAGCAAAAATCTTAATCGCGCAGACGAAATACCGTCTTCTACAGACAATGTCCAATCTTCTTCTTCGGACACCTTCAAGTCTTTACCTTCAACTTCCACGGAAGTTGGAAAAGACAACGCAAACGCCACTAAAACTACTAAAAAGGTTAAATTTAATCTAAAACCTCAAACGTTCACCTTTAACCCTTCCGCTGCAACTACCCGAATAGGTCGAACTACCAGAACTCCTGCTCGCTTTCTTAATGCTACGGCATATTAAATTCCCTTTCTTCTCTTTTCATATCGTCCCATCTGCGATGGCACTAGGAGGGGAGTGTTGTGGCGAACATCTAAACTAAGAATTTTCAAATTTCAATTTAGTATGCAATGATTTTTTCGTTGATTACATAAAACAAAAAAACTCAATAATAGTTTTTCCTGACTTTTAAAAAAAACTTCTCGTTATTTTCCAAACTAAAAAAAGTTACATACGACGGTTTACACAAATAAATTGTAATTTTATATTATCTAAAAATTGTAATCTTAGTTAATTAAATTAAAAACTAGCAAATTGATTTATTCTAATGTCAGTGTACCTAAAACTTGTTGTTTAAAATAATTGAAGTTATATATAATATATTATTAAATGTTATGTTGATAAATCTATTCAATGCCAGTTTTAATAAAATCTTAAATTCTGTTTGGAGTTGATTTAGACTTCTTAAGGTTTCGTCTGTATATTGTTACATTTGCAACATATTTTAAGCTCAAAAGAGTCAGTTTCATAAGTTCTTGTTAAAAGAATTTCAAAAGGGAGACGATTGAAGATTTTGATTGAAGGTTTTGGACATAAACGTAATAATCACCGAAGATTTTGGGAAAGAAAATATTTATTAATTTCAAGGAATTCTTGATGGAAGCTTTAAGCGAGAAATACTAGCTTTTTTCAAGTTGTGAATAACAATGCTATATCTACTCCGTTCTACATTATAGCACAACTAGCTATATACTTACCGCACGCTATTTGAAATAATAAAATATGGAGGGGCTGAAATCTCACAGCTCTGAGATATCAAGACTTCGGTCTGGGCAAAGGATTTTGATATAGTTTTCGGCAAAAAACTTTCACGAGGACATGGTTTTTAGTTTTGGGCAGCGATGTATATCAAACATAACTCTTTGTTAAAGTACAATTATTTTTTATATCTGTTTAAAAATTATAATCAAAATTCCAAAAATATTGTTAAATTAAATAAAATCAAATTTTTTCAAAATTCTAAAAATATTCTAAATATTAGAATGATTTCATTTATATTTGATTTCATTTATATTTATATTCAATATTTAAACTTTTTCTAAATTCCGATAATATGCCAAAAATTCATAAAAATTCAAACTTTTCCAAAATTCTAAAAATTTTGCAAAAATTATTACAAAATCAAAAATTAAAACTTTTTTCAAAATTCCAAAAATTATGATAAAATCAAAAATTAAAACTTTTTCAAAATTCTAAAAATATTCCAAAAATTCTTAAAAAATCAAAAAATGAAACTTTTTTCAAAATTCTAAATATATATATACATAAAATTCAAGAATTCTATTTTTTTCAAAATTCTAAAAATATTGCAAAAATCAGAATGAAATCAAATATTTAAACTTTTTCTAAATTCCAATAATAATCCAAAAATTCTTAAAAATTCGGACTTTTTCCAAAATTCTAAAAATATTGCAAAAATTATTACAAAATCAAAAATTGAAAATTTTTTCAAAATTCCAAAAATTATAATAAAATCAAAAATTAAAATTTTTTCAAAATTCTAAAAATATTCCGAAAATTCTTACAACATGAAAAATTAAAACTTTTTCCGAAATCTAAAAATATTGCAAAAATTATTACAAAATCAAAAATACAAACTTTTTCAAAATTCCAAAAATATTTCAAAAACTATAACAAATTCAAAAATTTCCATGTTCAATTTCATTTTAAATTACATTTACGTCATAAAAACAGCTACATTTTTTTTAAAAAAAAAATGGCTAAAAAATAAATGAAATCATTTCTTGACACACTTGACAACATTTTTTTGACAAACTTATAATGCCATAATTCTCAATAATAATAATAAAATTTCAATTCAAACAAACAATTTTATTTTTTTCCAAAAAGTTGGGTAAAAAAATAAATAAAAATCTTTCTTTCTTGTCAAGTGTGACAACATTTTTTTGAAAAACTTATAATGCAATAATCTAGTTTTTGATCTCACATACCAATCCCGACCATCAAGATTTCTCCAAATTTAATGTGCCTACTCGTAATCACTTAAAATGAACGTTTTTTAATCCAAAAATATGAAAATTTGCTATTTTTGACACACATAATGATTTTTTTGACACACTTCCGGTACAGTTATCGAACACAGCGTCCTTTCGGACCTGTCCCTTGTGAATACCTATTTTTAGAAAAAAAAAATTTTGAAATCCCTCTAGCCGTTTTCTCTGCGGCGTAGGAAATGACGGACGGCTGGCCGGCCGGCCTACAGACAGACTCACATTTTTTTTTGCTTATTTAGAATCAGCTGGTCCTAAAACGTCGAGAAATGCCAAAAAAGTGGGCGTAAGAATTTGACTTTGAGCTCATGAATGTAATACTTAGGTCTTTCAGACCGAAGTAATTTACATGTCATGGGTAGTGTGATGTAATTTAGAATTTACTGTGATAGGAGTAGAAATTAGTATATTACATATCTAGAGTTGTAAACAGCATTTTACATGCGAGGGAAAATTTTGCGCACGAGACGCGTAGCGTCGAGTGCAGTATCTTCACGAGCATGGAAAATGCTGTTTACAAATTGTTTTCCTACTCCTATCACAGTAAATTATAGATTACATCACACTATCCATGACATGTAAATTGATTATTTCAAATAGCGTGCGGTAAGTAAAAAAAAGCGTGTGGTAATGAATTTTCATATATATATTAGCGCACGCTTTTAATAAAAAGAAAAATTTTTATTTAAAGAAAACTTTGATTTTTAAAAATTAAATATTTCAATTCATTTTGACACAGAATAATGCAAAGCCTACCACAATTTGTAAACTATTTGCATTTAATTTATAATTAGTAGTTCATTTTTTCAAGTAATTATATGCATTTGGGCATTAAAACAAAGTCGTAGGAAAAGTATATAACAAATCTCGAGTCGTAAAGCATTTTCCATGCTCGTGAAGATACTGCACTCGACGCTACGCGTCTCGTGCGCAAAATTTTCGCTCGCATGCAAAATGCTATTTGCAACTCTAGATATGTAATATACTATAATATAATAATTTAGATAAAACTATTACAAATAAATACAAATATACACAAATTGTTAATATAATAATTTAGATGACACTACTATTCGATTTTAGTTTTAGTTAGTAATGTAAGTTGGAAAAAATTAAGAGCATATTTTAGTCGTTAAAAACGACTAGAGTTATGTGCCCTTTCTTAACAAACAGATTGTTTTAACTCGGTGTTTAAAAAAATCTGTATAATCTCGAAAATAATTAAAACATGTGGCGTGGGGATTAAGCTACATGATAAGATTTGAGAAAAATTTTAAGATAATATTCTTTATAAATGTAAAAATATAGAAAGCTATTTTTAAAAGCAATAAAATAAATAACTAATGAACTAAACAACTAATTTTATAAGCCTCATAATATATATACAACAAACCAATATAATAAATTAAGTATCATAAATTAATAACAATTATTTAGCCAACTGTTTAGAAATAAATACAAAACTTAAACAAACAAACACAGATCATCATATTATAACCTTGAACAACTCTTAAATTTTGGTTAAATCAAAGGTAAAAAGCCATGACTTTACCTGCTTAAGAAACGTAGACAAAGAGAGCGAACTATGACGAATATCAGACGGTAATTGATTAAATATGCTAGGGGCTATTATAGTAAAGAATCTTCTGTAATGAGTAGTTCTAAATCGCGGAACATTAGCAAGTTGCTGAGACCGGAGCAATCTATTGAGATTTCTATGATACCTCAGCATTCGGTTACCACTCATAATATAAAATATTTTAAGAATCCTATAAATATATAGATGCCTTAGTGGAAGAATCCAATTAAAATGAAATATTGGACAGCTATGATCAAGTTTTTTTCGGTTATAGATTATTCTTACTATATATTTTTGCGCTAATACATAGTAAAGGTTTGAACGTACTTAAATAAGTTCCCGCATAGCAACCAATTCCATACTGAAGTTTTGAATTGAAAAGGACATAGTATATACATTTTAGTACATGTATTGGACATAAAGACTTAAGAATATAAAATTTCGTATTTAGCATTAAAAAATATTTTTTCAGTACATCTATGTGAGGTTTCCAGCTCAATCTGTTGTCTAGCGTGAGACCCAAATATTTAAATGTAGTAACCGAATCAATTGCAAAGCAGTTGCTTGAACAATTTGATTTACTACAGACGACCGAGTGACTAATTATAACTGAAGAATTAGGAGTACATCGATCAGTAAGTCCAAAGTGCATTATTTTTGTTTTGCCACTTATAATCATGGAATGCACCAGAAACCATTTATTTAGAAGTTCTAGATTATAAGTAATTTGATCGGTTAGTAATGCATGCGTATTTTGAGAATAAGACAGAGCCATGTCATCAGCAAACGCACTCATTCTCCCATACAAATTTAGTTCAAAAACGGAATTTATGTATACCAAAAAGAGAATTGGACCTAGAACAAAACCCTGTGGTACGCCGGTATTCAAACATTGCATAGAGCTAAAGGAGTCGTTAATTTTAACTTGTTGGGATCTTTTACTCAGATAGTATTTCAACCATTCAAGAATGAACCCACGAAATCCAGCATCTTCTAGTTTTGAGAGTAAAACCAGTTGGTTTACCATATCAAAAGCCTTAGTAATATCGACGAAAAGGCCGGCAACAACATTCTGGCTGTCAATATTTTTGTAGACTGTTTCAAGGAAGTCAAACAGTGCATCTTCTGTGCCAATACCAGTTCTGAATCCAAATTGTGCGTTGCTGAAGAAACTATTACTATTCAAAAACATTAGAATCCTAGATTTGAGACACTTCAAATAACTTAGAGATCGTTGGTAAAAGAGAAATAGGCCGATAATTCTGAGTTTCTTTCCGATCACCTTTTTTAAAGATGTGAATAACAGTAGCATGTTTAAATTTATTTGGAAATATACCTGAAGTAACGCTAAGATTGAAAATAAAAGCCAAAACATCGACAATAAGCCGATCAATTTCCTTCAAAAGTTTATTGCTAATGCCATCGCTACTATAAGAATTTTTGTTTTCAAGCTTTGTTATTAGTTTGTATAATTCGGAGGCGTAGATGGAATGAAAAACGAAACTATTTTGCTCGCGCTTGCTCCCAATTAAATTTTTAACGTCATACGAAGATACATGATTCCCTACTGATGGAACGTCAACATTTTTTTTTTTTAATAAAATGTGTTGTGTAGTAGGAATTACAATATGTGTCACAATTACACATAAAAACCTTTTAAGACCAAGGTCCCACAACAACATACGTTCAAAGGTATTGATGGACGTAAAACTTTCTTTTTTTTGTTTTTTTTTTATATTTTTTGTTAAAGAATGGATAACTAAACAAAAAATCCTATCACTGATAAAATATGACATAGGCCAATATTTTATGATAGAATAGAGAAAATAAAAGTAAATTAAAAATTAAATAGCAAATTTTGACAAACATTTGCTGAAACAAAACAAAAATATAGTTGCCAATAATCCAGCCATTTAAGCTATCTGCAATACTACAGAAGTAACTATTGAACTGATTCGCGATCTCACCATCAGAAGTTAGAAGTTTATTTCCGTCGCTTAAAATTTCTGTTACTGCTACTGATTTTTTGTTTTTATTTAAAATGCCATTTACTATATTCCATTCTTTTTTTGTGTTACCCTTTGCATTAAGAAACTGTTGCAAATAAAATTCGTTTTTAGTAGAATTAATGTTGTGTTTTAATTTATTTCTAAAAGAACGAGCATATGATTTAAGTTTAAGATTTTCGGGATGCTTTTTTAATTTTAAGGATAATTTTGACTTTTTGGCATGGTTTACTAAGGACTTAGATATCCAAGGCTTTAATTTGGTAATTTTTTTTTAATTAGATTTTTTGAAAGTACAATTTGAAACATGTTGCTGCAGCTTCATTGAAAAGAATTCTAGTGCTAAATCAGGATCGCTTTGTGCATAAACCTCTTCCCAAAACTCAAAATTTAAATTATATCGCAGAGATTTGTAATCTATAGCCGTGCAATGAATTTTAGATTTATCAACATTATGACCTGTAGGCTTGGAGGTGGAGCAACTATTGTTATATTCGATAGAGGAAACTATCAAATCATGATCAGTAATATTTAAACTCATAACAGAGGACGAAGTTAAATACTCAAAACCATTATTAAATCTAAAAAAGATGTGATCTAAACAGGAATCAAATCGCGTAGGTTCATTTATTAAGGAAGAAAGACCCAGCGAGGACATTAAAAACATATACATAGTTATGTATATCAGGTGTATCTTTCAATAAGTTGAGATTCATATCGCCCAATACCAATAAATTTTTCGTTTTAATTGTAGATGCAATTAGGCTTAACTCATTTAGGAAAGTATCAATACTCACAACATTTTGTAGCCGGTAAATACACAAAAACGAAAACAAATCACCATTAATATAAACATCCGCCCTTAGAATATCAGCTCCTCTGGCGACAATATTCTCAGAATTGCATTTCAGGGTATCCTTCACAAATAACGCGACGCCACCAGCTCTATAGTTTGAATTACAATGACAGAATAAATTATATCCATTTATAACGTAATTTGACATCTCGCTCTCATAAATCCATATCTTAGTTAAACAAATAATGTCAGGCAAATTTTTTAACGTGTATAACTGAACAACAAAGTTGTCAAAATTACTTCTTAGTGATCTTATATTCTCTAGGCAAACTGAAAAATTATTTAAATATATAGTATTAGAAACATGTAAATTAATAATTTGGGAAAAAAGAGGAAGTTGCGCAACTGTTATCAGAAGAACCTTGATTCATATTAAATCAATATCAAAACTCTCTTAAATAAAAAGAATTAATATTATTAAAAAAAAAACTAAATGAAATCAAGGTCAATAAAACTTCTAACTTTGTGCAACTTCCCTTTATCCCTCTTACGCATCATTATCGTAGCATTTCTGATCCATAAATATTTATAATTTTTCTTTTGTTTGACATCTTTAGCAGCTTTTAAAAGTCTTCGCTGGAATGGAGTGAGACTGTCATTCAAATATATACACCATCTTTATCACCTTCTGAACTAAAGACTTTTTTTTAATTTTGATTTTCGAGGCAAAATACTTCTCCATAATTTGTTCTTTCCTCTGACGAGATATATATTTTACAAGAATTACATCAGAAGATATAAATTTTTGAGTATTTGATGTATTGTCTGAAACTGTGGTGCTTGTAGTTGCATTTGACTTCAAAATGTTCATGTTATTATTCGAAGACGATCCAATTAATGCATTTGTTTTTATAATTTTTTTCCGATAGCAATAATCGAATTCACTTTCAGTAATGGAGACATCAACACCTACTTTAAATACAGCAGGTGTTTTTTCCATCAAATTTTCGTTTGGTTCAGCTGATAACCCGGATATTTCTAAGCAATTTTGTTTAGACATTTGAAGCTGTATTTCTAGGTTATGCTCATAAGCTTTTGTATGTTTATAAGCTTTTTAAGTTCTTTGTTTTCATTTTCCAAGTCTTTGATTCTTTTCAAAGACAACTCAAGTAATTCAAGTCGTTTAATTAAAGCCATGAAATGGTGCTCAACTGAACTTTTGACTGCATTTACCTCAATCAGAATGTCATTAGTAGTAGTTATGGCTGGTGTTATTTTTTTTTTATGCTGGTGTATCCATGTTTTGTTTTAGGTAGATTTCATAGAAGAGTCTACTTGTTTTAAGTTTAATTTTTAATGTGTCACAACAAAAACCATACGCTAAATAAATAAAATAAAAAAAAATGGCATTATAAGTTTGTCAAAAAAATGTTGTCAAGTGTGTCAAAAGAAAGAGTTTTATTTATTTTTTACCCAATTTTTTGGAAAAAAAATAAAATTAGTTATTTGTATAAAATGAAATGTATAATGAACATGAAATTATAATTATTGAGAATTTTATTGCATTATAAGTTTGTCAAAAAAATGATTTCATTTATTTTTTTTAGATGTTTTTGAAAAAAAAAATTTAGCGTTTGTTTACGTAAATATAATTGAACATGGAAATTTTTGAATTTGTTATAGTTTTTGAAATATTTTTGGAATTTTGGAAAAGTTTCAATCTTTGATTTTGTAAGAATTTATGGAATATTTTTAGAATTTTGAAAAATTTTAAATTTTTGATTTTATTATAATTTGCATAATTTTGGAAAAAGTTTCAATTTTTGATATTGTTATAATTTTTGCAATATTTTTAGAATTTCCTTAAAAGCTTGAATTTTTAAGAATTTTTGGAATATTATTAGAATTAAGAAAAAGTTTAAATATTTGATTTTATTCTTATTTTTGGAATACTTTTAGAATTTTGAAAAACAAATTTTTGAATTTTATATATGTTTTTAGAATTTTGAAAAAAGTTTCAATTTTTGATTTTGTAAGAATTTTTGGAATATTTTTAGAATTTTGAAAAATTTTAAATTTTTGATTTTATTATAATTTTGGGAAAAGTTTCAATTTTTGATATTGTTATAATTTTTGCAATATTTTTAGAATCTTAAATTTTAAAGATTAAATTTTTGAATTTTTAAGAATTTTTAGAATATTATTAAAATTTAGAAAAAGTTTAAATTTTTGATTTTATTCTAAATATTCCAAAAATATTTTTAGAATTTAAAAAAAAAATAGAATTTTTGAATTTTATATATTTTTTTAGAATTTTGAAAAAAGTTTCAATTTTTGATTTTGTAAGAATTTTCGGAATATTTTTAGAATTTTGAAAAATTTTAAATTTTTGATTTTATTATAATTTTTATAATCTTTTAAAAAGTTACAAATTTTGATTTTGTTATAATTTATGCAATGTTTTTAGAGCTTTTGAAAAAAGTTTTAATCTTTGATTTTGTAAAATTTTTTGAAATATTTTTAGAATTTTGTTTGAAAAAAATTTGAATTTTTGATTTTATTTAATTTTTACAACATTTTTGGAATTTTGAAAAAATATGAATTTGTGATTTTGAAATATTTTCTCGAAACGCTAAATGGAGAGGCTTTTGAGTAGTTTGCTGATTGTATAATCTTTTCATTAAATTTTATTAATATATGATCTGTTATAATTTTCCGACAACATATTGATGTTTCGTGTTAGTTTTGTAATACATATCTAAACAGAGATAAAAAATACATGTACTTTAACAAAAAGTTATGTTTGATATACATCGCTGCCCAAAACTAAAAACCATGTCCTCATAAAAGTTTTTTGCCGAAAACTATATCAAAATCCTTAACCCAGACCGAAGTCTTGATATCTCAGAGCTGTGAGATTTCAGCCCCTCCATATTTTTCGATTTAAGTTTTGAGGTTTTGAGGTAGCAATTAAGCCGAGTGAATATTATTTAATCAGAATAAGTGAATATTTATTAATCAGAACGAGTCAATCAGTCAGAATAATAATTAATAATAGTGGAGTCAAATTAGTAAAAAAAAGTGATATATTTGATGTAAGAGCAAAGTTGAATTTTTTTTTGTTTTATATTAAGGACATAAAAGTTAGTAGGCATGTAATTATTTAGCAAATTTGGAGGTCCGGAAGTGCCTCAAAAATGGCAAAAACTGGTTTTTTGGTGTTTTTCGAGTAGGTCGCTTCACTATTTTTGAAATATTTCGGGCTCTAATGATCATAAAAAAAAACAAAAAATGCAAAATGTTTGTGATTAAATTTCAAATCCATCTAGGAGGGTTAGATACTTTAAACGTGTAACCTAACCTCAAAAAACCGAATCGCGTGACTTTTTTTTTTTTTTACTAAATTTATGATAAGGGGCGGAAAAATCGTCGAATTTTCATGAAAATTTCAGGAAACATGTATTTTAATGTTCTCAATATGGGATTTAATTTTTATGAAAAAATTTTAATTTTTTCGGCTACAATTGGCATTTTTCGTTAAATCTGGCAAATGGTGCCATTTTATGAGAAGTCATCCAAAATAAAAATTTTTTTTTTTAATTTTTACATTTTTTTATCTACTTTAACCTAAGTATAATCACAATTATGTTGCCTTAATTTAAATGCCCATTTTCGGGCATGAAATAAAAAACATTAATTTTTGCATTTTTTTGACATTTTACCATATATACGGTATTATTTATGCTATTATCATGTATTTTGCATAAAAGTGAAATATGCAATTCAAATTAATAAAACATATTTTTTAAAATTATACATAACCTCCAAATTTTTTTATTCTTGCAATGCCCTAAATTGCTTTTGGTAAATAATTAAAATGTTATTACAATTATTGTAAATATTTGATATGAGATTTTGAAAAAATGTAATATTCAATTTTTTTCAAACATTTTTCAAACATATAAAATAGACAGCATAAATAATTTTACGCCAATTATGTTTTCAATTGAAAATTCTATATGCGTTATTATGGTTTTCCACATTATTCACTGTTTGTGTGCTTTTGTCACTTTTGAATTAAAATGCAATATTTAAAAATATACTTTTTGCTGTTTATTTTTAAAATTTTTGTTTTATTAATAATAATATAAACTTTCTTATAGTAACAATTTGAATTTGATTTTTTATTTTATTGAATATCGATTTCGACTTACGCCATCCTCAGTTTAAATTATTATTACAATTTTTGCTTAAACTATTACTTATATACTACTTCAACTGCTATTTTTTATTATTATGTCGTATATTTTGTTAGTTTAATTTTAATTATTTACCATAAGCAATTTAGGGCATTGCAAGAAAAAAAAGTTTTGTAGGTTATGTATAATTTTAAAAAATATGTTTTATTAATTTGAATTGCCTATTTCACTTTTATGCAAAATACATGATAATAGCATAAATAATACCGAATATATGGTAAAATGTCAAAAAAATGCCAAAATTAATGTTTTTTTTTCATGCCCAAAAATGGGCATTTAAATTAAGGCAACATAATTTTAATTATACTTAAGTTAAGGTAGATAAAAAAAAGTACAGATTAAAAAAAAAAAATTTTATTTTGGATGACTTCTCATAAAATGGCACCATTTGCCAAATTTAACGAAAAATGCCAATTGTAGCCGAAAAAATTAAAATTTTTTCATAAAAATTAAATCCCATATTGAGAATATTAAAATACATGTTTCCTGAAATTTTCATGAAAATTCGACGATTTTTCCGCCCCTTATCATAAATTTAGTAAAAAAAAAAAAAAGTCACGCGATTCGGTTTTTTGAGGTTAGGTTACACGTTTAAAGTATCTAACCCTCCTAGATGGATTTGAAATTTAATCACAAACATTTTGCATTTTTTGTTTTTTTTATGATCATTAGAGCCCGAAATATTTCAAAAATAGTGAAGCGACCTACTCAAAAAACACCAAAAAACCAGTTTTTGCCATTTTTGAGGCACTTCCGGACCTCCAAATTTGCTAAATAATTACATGCCCACTAACTTTTATGTACTTAACATAAAACAAAAAAAAAATTCAACTTTGCAGAATATTAATTACCCGAGCAGAAATTTGTCAGGGCTCAAGTAAGGTCCTGATCAGGTTTGCCCTACTCCGGATCAGGCATTGGTAGGGCAGCCCGCTGAGGCCCTGATTATGAGTGTAATGCTTTTGCCCTATCAGGTCCTGATTGGGATTACCGGATCAGACCCTGATTGGGATAATCGGATCAGGCCCTGATTGGGATAGCCGGACCAGACTCTGATATATATTTATATATTATATACATAAATTAATCAAATTAAAATAGAAAATTACAATGGAAAAAATTAAAACATACATACCACCTTAATCACTATTATTATAGTCTTTCAGTCGAGAAGCGATAACTAAAACATACATGAAACGATTTTAACTATATATTTCTAAAATGGATAATACTCTAGTGAATTTTAACAAAATGAAATTTCAGCTAGGGGTCCAATACGAAAAACCTGATCAGGGCCGAATATATTCAAACAAGGTTAACCCTAAAAGGGTATTCTAAATCATGCCTGGAACAGGTTCAGATAATAGGGATAGGGATTGCCCAGGTAGATCTGACCAGGCCCTGATCATGCCCTGACTGTATTCAGGTTTTCCTTAACTAATTTCTGCTCGGGTAGTAGTAATAACAATTAATCGAAATATATTCTAATAATCAATAATCATATAGGGTCATTCCATGGAAACATAAACCTCAATAGTTGCAATGAAGTTTATGTTGTGTGGAAAAATTAATCTAATTGGAAACTTGCCCGTCATTATTGATACCAAAGATAGGAAGTAAACAAATAAATTGTTTAAAAGATGGAAAAAAATAAATAAGTAATAAAATTGTTGTTAGAAATGCATTATTTTCTCATGTGTTTTTTTCTGTTACGCTGGTCACGTTACGTTGGTCACACAATTTTTTTTAACCTCTACTGTATGTAGCATTTGTGAAAAACATATGCTTATTGAAAAACAGACATTCTGTGCTTTATAATAACCTATATTTGAATTTATTGAAGGCATACTTTCAGAGAAATTGCTTTGAAAGTGTGAGTAAGTTTTACTGTGGTACTTTTTTTGTTACGTTGGTCACAGCACTGAATTTTGTTATTATTACTTAATATATATTTAATTTGCTGCTTTTTTTCATTGGTAGTGTATTTCCTACCTGCATAATAGCATAAAATAACATAAATTTCATAAAATAACAATGTTTTTTATGAATAATAGGCAAAAGTATGAGTTGAAAAGGGTAAAAATGTTACGTATGTCACTATGGAATGACCCTATAATCAGTCTATAAAAATTAAGTATAACTTTACAGTGTAAAATATATATATAGAAACTAGCGGGACCCGGCGTGCTTTGCTACGCCTATAAATAAAGTTTGTGTGTATACATTTTGTTGGCGTAGTAAGTAGAAATGATTTTCTATTTTTTTTAAATATGAATGTAAAAGGATCAGCAAAATATAAAAATTAGTATTATATATAAAACAAAGGATATATAAAAATACGCGATCAATTAAGTTTTAAGGGGTGAAAGGTTTCATGTGTGTCTCTATATTGAACATTATACGGAACTAATATAGATTCAAAAATGTTTACAGTGTTCATGCCGTTTAATATACGCTTTCTTTAATGGTAGGTTATTAAAAAAGTTACAAAAAAATTGTAATCGTGATGTCATTCAATGGTCAGCAAGGGCAGTTAGAATAGTGACAATACATTCGATGAAGGTGAATACAAACACATTTACAAATTTTAAACATACACACATTAATTTTTATAAATAGAAGATAATGATTCAAAAAAAATTAAAATTTTATTTTGGAGTTTTGTATTAAACTTTAAGGCAGTATTACGGGTGAATTCATAGGATGAGAAATATTTCTATTTAGTCAACATTCTGAGTCATTGTAGTCATTATTGGTTGTTGCAAATCAATGCGAAACTAACATCTGACACACAGTCAATATATTGCCATATATAGACAACATAAGGGAATATTAATTTTTTGGAGTTTTGTGAGTGATTAAGCTTAAAGTAATTGTTGAAAGTAATATTCCCGACAATAAGTAATTATTGTCGGGTCGGGATTGAAGTTATACTTATCAGAGACATCATTCCGACAGACGTTGTCCTGCATGATATTTCAAGGATATTAAACAAAGTATGAAATGAAAGACAAATAATATAATCATTTCATTATTCTTTATTTTGAAATAACATCAATTATTCTAAAAACAATTCGTTATAATCAATATTGTTTGTTTAATTTTATCTTAATGCAAGTTGATGAACAATATTTTTAGTCAATTCCTGAGGAGTATAAATGAATAAATTTGATGGTTTTCCAACGCGAGAACACGCCACATATAATTGGCCATGTGAAAAGACCGGATTTTCTAGATCCAACCCACAAATCGACATTGTTTGACCTTGTGACTTATTAATAGTCATGGTAAACTCCAAGCGAATTGGAAATTGCAGACGTCTGAACGGAATGGGTTAGTCTGAAGGGATCATTTGGATTCGTGGCAGAAGACCAACTCCACCTTCAAATTAGCCGTTCAAAATTGTAGCTTCAAGAACATCGCCCAAAGTTTTTTATGACTAATCTTGTACCGTTGCATAGCTTAGGTGGATTTAAATTCCGAAGCAAAATGATAGGTGAGCCAATTTTTAATCGCAAGTTATGTGGTGGCATTCCTGGTAAATCCAGCGAATTAAAAAGTTCAACAGGATAGTTGACTGCTTCGTCAGGATCGGTAACAGTGTCGATCGATTTGAACAATATCACATTGCCGGGTAATGACTGTTGTCACACACATATTTTAAATATTCACTGGTTTTTGGTGCATTATAGAAACAGTTCATATTTTTCGATGCTTAAAAATTTAACAGAAATTCAATTAAAAAAACATAATTTTGAATTAAATTTAATGATTTTCAATCCGAGTTTTTGGAGTATTGTAATTTAATTTAATATCAGTTTTCAAAATATTATATGTCTGCTCCATTTTTGTTTACAATGGATGCTTGGACTCGTAAATTAATAAAAATGGCAGCGTATTTTGCTTTTTTAAAGGCAGAGAAATAAGTTGTCGCAAATCTTGGTAAATGGCATATACCTACATATAATGAAATATAAGATGACAAAAAGCACGGTTTTGAAATTTGAGCAAAATCACTGGTTCAGGAATGGAAGCATGTTTGGTGGATCTTTTTGGTTTGTATGGTCAAGTCATTCATTTGTTATTATATTATATTAGATCAATTTCAGTTCGGCAAAAATTCATTTTATGAGTGATTCTTAGGTATTTTTTAACGCTGAATCCGAATCTGCCATCGGTTTTTTCCCTGGGTCTGCCATTTCCCCGAAAAACTGAATTTTCGGAGTTAAGGTGCAAAGTGTTTTTTTTTATGATTCCTTTGGTTTTATATAGTCATTTTATGCAGAAAAATGAGTTTTTAAATTTACCTGGTTTTTTTTCGATTCGAATTTTCAGTTTTTCGGGTTTCCATGATAGATAGGTAAAAAATAACTTCAGATTCGGATTCAGCGACCAAAAGTATGGTATGGAAACGATATAAAACTTTACTAGTTTGTCAACTTTAAATTTGACTTCACCTGACCTTTGAGAGGTCACATCTCCGCAAAAATCCTTACTAATTTATGAGTGTCCAATTGAAGCCTGGTACTTTCTCTACAAGCTCCAAAAGAAAAAATAAGTGGGCACCTTTGGGAGCAAAAGTTATAGCCAGTTGAATCTCGAATAAAAAACCCGGGCATTATGGGGGATAATAATGTCAAAATCTTAAAATATATAATTAAAAGATATATTATCAAAATCAAATATTAAGCTATACTAGACATCAAAATCCCAATGTCTAGTATAGCTTAATATTTGATTTTGATAATATATCTTTTAATTATATATTTTAAGATTTTGACATTATTATCCCCCATAATGCCCGGGTTTTTTATTCGAGATTCAACTGGCTATAACTTTTGCTCCCAAAGGTGCCCACTCATTTTTTCCTTTGGAGCTTGTAGAGAAAGTACCAGGCTTCAATTAGACACTCATAAATTAGTGAAGACTTTTGCGAAAATTAAGATGTGACCTCTCAAAGGTCAAGTGAGGTCAAATTTAAAGTTAACAAACTAGTAAAGTTTTATATCGTTTCTACCATACTTTTGGTCGCTGAATCCGAATCTGAAGTTATTTTTTACCTATCTATCATGGAAACCCGAAAAACCGAAAATTCGGATCGAAAAATAAACCCGGGTAAATTTAAAAACTCATTTTTCTGCATAAAATGACTATATAAAACCAAAGAAGTCATAAAAAAAACACTTTGCACCTTAACTCCGAAAATTCGGTTTTTTCGGTTTTTCGGGAAAATGGCTGACCTGGGGGAAAAAACCGATGGCAGATTCGGATTCAGCGTTAAAAAATACATAAGAATCACTCATAAAATGAATTTTTGCCGAACTGAAATTGATCTGTACCACTGTGTCATGGTGTTCACGGTGGTCATGTTGATCATGGCGGTCATGGTGGTTATGGTGGTCATAGTGGTTATGGTGGTCATGGTGGTCATGGTGGTCATGGTGCTCATGGTGGTCATAGTGGTTAGGACACGGTGGTCATGGTGGTCACGGTGGTCAAGGTAGTCATAGTGGTCATGGTGGTTATGGTGGTCACGGTGGTCACGGTGGTCATGGTGTTCACGGTGGTCATGATGGTCATAGTGTTCACGGTGGTCATGATGGTCATGTTGGTCATGGCGGTCATGGTGGTCAAGGTGGTCATGGTAGTCATGGTGGTAATGGTGGTCATGGTGTTCACGGTGGTCATGATGGTCATGGTGGTGTCACGGTGGTCATGGTGGTCGTGGTGTTTAGAGTTTGCATCACGGGCTTTCCCGGGCGGGAAAAAATATTTGTGTTGATTAAATTTGTTTTGTTAAATAGAAAAATGAGTGCGTGTAATCTTTGCACGTGGTTGAAACAAATTTCTTTGGCTACTGTGGCAGGTATTAACAAAAAGATGATATATAAAATAAATATGTCATATTGCAATTTAGAGTTGCATTTCTTGATAATATAATTTACTGTGTAATAAAAAGCAATATTTACATAATGTATTACAAAGTCAATTCAATTATTAACATAAATGATATATGAAATTAGAGGCTTATGACAAATTTGCTAAATTTATTGAAAAATGCATCAATTGTTGTACCAATTGTTAAATTAAGTGGACATGTATGCATCGTGAAATTTAATTTGTAATACGTTGTAAGACTTTGTAAAACATGTAAATATGACTTTTTATTACACATTGTTGTAATTATATTATCAATAATATTAGAAAGAAACTCTAAATTTCACTATAACATATCTATTTCATTTTATATTCAATATTTTTAGTAATACCTGCTGCAGTGGCCAAAGAAGTTTTACTTCAACAGAGTGTAAAGATTACGCACTTCATTTTTTTTTATAATTATTGTCGTGTACTACATTCTATTAACAGAAGTAACCTGTTTGTTATCCTACAGTTTAATATAAGTGGTGAACCAGAAATAATTGCACCACATTCAATCATATAATAGTGTTAGAACAACAATTGGCCCCACATTTAATTACATAGTAGTGTTGAACTTTCTTGCACTACAATTTATTATATAGTAGTGATTATAAAACATTAGTGGCACTACATGGTCATGTATGCCATGTATGTCATTCAGATGGTTGTTTAAGTGTTTTGCAACCCCAGATAAATTGTCTATGGGGGAGCGCTGTCCTGTTTTGCCATCCAGTTTTTGATATTTCTTTTTGTGACAATTTGCAGTGACTTAACTAACTTTTGTATGTATATGTATCCTTGTCGAACCGCTATGACTTTTGTCTATAATATTTTTAATTTTAAATTTGTTTGAGCGGTACTGAGTCCAGTTGTGTAATATCTTAAACCACTCGTCGTGGAATCTTCTTAAAATGGACATATTTTTTTAGGCTAGCAGTGCGGTAATTAAAAAAGGATGTAAACTCTTAGCAAGTAGAATGTTTGGTCAGTTTATCTAATAGGAATACTGTGCTTTTAATAAATAACATCATAATTTATGTGCCCAAATGTATTTATTACCTAAAATTTAGGTAATTGAGCAAATACAAATACTAAAATAATTTTTCTTTATGGAAATATACTAATATATAAAATTCAATTGTCATTCAATTCAATTATTTTTTATCACTATGTTTTACTAAAAAATATATTACTATTGATATTCGTATACCTGCAGGTACATGTACGTTGAATCAAAACAAAATACACGCTTTTAATTTAATCAATTTCAAGTGCAAACTAAAATATTCATTGAATATTATAATTTAATATTCATTGAATTACTTTCATAACTGACTATTCTTTTTTGGATGTGAATTTATTTTATCAAATAAACGATTTTAATATAATGCACGAATATTTGAGTCAGGCAAGTTTTTGATCCCGATATAATACTGAACGAAAACCTGCTTCTGTTAGATCAAAATATTATTCATCGTTTCTTTTTATTTACCAATATTTAAATGTCTTTACGATGTTTAATATTATCTTTATTCCTTCTATTTCTTAGTTTAATCCATGAAACAGTGTAAACTGAACACTATCATCACAACATGCATAGTTCGGAATACAATTCAGTTTATAAATGAATGACTCAGTAATCACTCGAGTGTGCTTAGATTGTAAAGTTTAACGTAACAGTAAACATAAAACAAAAAGTTCATAATAAACAACAATGTGATGAGTGGATTGATCGTCATTGATTATTGATCGTAAAAAGTAATTGTATTACATTATTAATACTTTTCCAGAGTTATTTACCAGATAACATAGATATACATATCATTAAATTGATAAAACTTTTTATAATCAAGTCATTGAAGATTTATGAATAGTTCACATGGTTAATTGTTTGAATTTTTTCCCACATAGTCGTAAATAATTGATTGTGTTTTCGTCGATGTTTATAAATATTGTTACGGTTATATCAAAATCGTAACGAAATACAACATAAAATTAAATTCAGTATCAAGAAAACACCATATATAACATCAAGAAAGTAAAATTATCATCATCAATAGAAAGATTATTAAACGAATTTAATATTTGTTGTAATCACCGCAGGAGGGGTCGATTTTGATCGATTATGATCAATGTTGATCTACTGGTCTGACTACCCCGCGTAGTCCAGTCCCTGCCATTGACATATGAGTTAGCGTGAGATATCACATACCACTGGCAATGGCAGGAGATATCATTAGCCAAGATGATATCTTAGTGTGCTGGCGGACGAACTTTAATTATTCAACGCCAGCACTCCCAGTCTTAGCTAGGCACCGTTCCGTAGTAGTACCACTCATTAGCTCTTCTGAGGAATCAGACCAACATATAATTATGTGTGATCTTTGTGCCTCGATTGAGGTGGTGAGCGGTGCGTCTGGGGTGCGCTGCATCAGCTGGATTATTGGCAATTAGTTTTGTTTTGTTTTCAGCTAATTTCTAACAATTTGTTTTTCACTTATTATTTTGTTATTATTTCTTCATCTTATCATGAAATATTGGCATATGATGTCATTTTTTATTGTATGATAAGATTTTTTGCTTAGTTATCCATTCTTTAATAAAACATAAAAAAAATAAACCATTTGATACATATATGGAGTACAACAGAAAAAATATAAGTCTGCAAGTGCTAAAGCAAATATGCGCAATCCACCCGCCCGTAAAGCGGCATGTCCACGGTATTTGCAGGGACAACCCATATATGAATCAAAAACCAATTTTAAAAAACGTGTTCAAAACATCTGCGGCTTGAACGCTAACCATGACCACGTGCAACATCATCTTGAGCACGACAAACCGAACATTCTATTCCTTACAGAAACACAAGTTTCTGAAAATGTTCTCTCTATAGAATCGCTTAATTATAAATAGAGGTTTGAATCAGCTTTCAAACTCCATATATGGAAATGCGTATTCATTCATGAGAGTGTGCGTATGCACGCTTTCCAAATTTTGAACTACACTGTGATATCTTCAATGGTTTTAAAGATTTGTCTTCCAGATATTACTTTTTTTACAATAGCTTTATACCGGTCCCCCAACAAACGTAACCCAAACTTTTTTAATTTACTGACAAAAATTGTGGACGAGATTAGAGCAAAGTCTCCTAATTGTGAGGTTATCGTTACCGACTTCAACGTCCACAACAAATCATGGTTGGAATTCTCGAAATCCACCGAAGATGTTAACAATAGTGGAAAACTGGCAGAAATGTTTGCCGCGTCTCAGGGCCTATATCAAATTGTAAAAAATCCAACTTTCACGCCCCGTAATGGCGGTGATAATAGTTTTCTGTTAGATCTCTATCTTACCACATAATACAAGAATTACGAGTGTCGATGTCGCTAAATGCAGTATTGGAAATTCTGATCATTATTTAATTTCATCAGATATCAAAACTGAGTTACACAAAACTAGAGCTACCAAACCCCGTACTATTCACTACTCAAAAATGGATAAGAGTGGTTTTCAAAATTTTTTCCATGGTTTCCCTTTCGACATTGTTTTTACACTGACAATGTAAATGTTTCTCCTCAACACTTTACAGAAACCATCCAATTTGCTATCAATAAATTCGTCCCTTTCTCCATATAGTAAAACCCAAACAAAAATACTTGTATTCGAAAGCTGCCAAAGCGGCACTTAGAAACAAACGTAGATCATTTAATACATGGATCCATAATAAAACTCGCGCTAATCGATCCCAATATCTAAAGGCTAACAAAATATCTAACCAGATTATCTCAAACGAAAAGTCTGAAATTGACAGAGCGAAAGCTTCTAAACTTACGTCTATGTCTATTTCTGACAAGAGTTTCTACAGTGCCATTAATTCTTTAAATTCTGGTACAAAATCTTCTATTCTCCCTATTATTGATGGTGATTCAATCGTCAATAAAAATGACAATAATAACGGCATATAAAGCAATAGGAAGGCCTTTCATAAATTACGCTGCTCCCATATGGACACCCTAAGTCGCTGACACCCACTGGAATAAGTTAAAGATAAAACAGAACGTAGCCTTGCGTACAGCAACCGGATGTCACCGAGATCACCTGCACGAGGAATGTAACATATTGCCGGTCCGTGAACACAACGAAATGCTTACCAAACAATATCTTTGGTCCTGTCATAGAGAGCAGCATCCCTGCAATGACACCTTATCCATGACAACACCACCTAGATACATAAAAAGGACTGCGAAATGCTTCCTACAAGATGTTAAAAACAATGAAGACATAAATAACATCGACGAGCCTACGTGTAAGAGGGGGTTTAAAAATATACATACAAAAACCGTTGAAGACACAATAAAGAACTACGCCCCGATTCGAGTTCTTAATAGCAAACCACTACAAGTTGCGGCCGAAGAGGTAAAACTGCCACGCAACACCAGAACCATCCTAGCGCAGTTAAGATCCGGTTGGTCCCGCATCTTAAATAACTAAATGAGTAGAATTGACCATGAAATTGTTGACAAGTGTCCAATATGTGAGGGCACGCCACATGATGCTAACCACCTTTTCAATTGTCCAGAGAAACCAACCGACCTGACGAAGGAAGATCTGTGGTACCGCCCAAGGACAGTAGCAGAGTGCCTGAATCTGAACTTGGAGCCGGAAGAATAGCACCACAATTCGTCGCTACCACAATAACATTCAATCGATAATAATCTCGTAAAAAAAACTAGCTTGTTCGCTGTACGCTTTGCTCTGAACTCCATTGTTTTGTAACTCCTAAAGAAATATCCCAAATCCAGTCTTCAGGAGTTAATGTGAATGAACTCCACTTCAAACCCAAAATAGTCGCTAAGCTTTTAAAGGGGTTAAACATCAACAAAGCCTCAGGAATGGACAACATTCCACCCATTATTTTAAAAACCTTTTCTAAAGGGCTTGCTCCAACTTTGACTAAGATATTCTACCGATCCTACAAATCTGGTGTATTTCTCTCGTGCTGGAAGCTGGCAAATGTCCAGCCCGTCCCCAAAAAGGGACCAAAATCCGATATCTCAAATTATAGGCCAATAGCTTTCCTGTCGGTACTATCCAAAGCCTACGAGCATTATATTTATACACACATTTCAAAATTTCTGGAAGTAAATCGAAAACAAAAGATCAACTACCCATCTATTAAACTATGTAGCGCATTGTTGGAACAGTATACTTGATGAAGATGGTGAAACATACTTTATCATTCAACATAAACATACTTTATCCAAGGCATTCGATCGAGTCTGGCATGCCAACTTAATCAACAAGCTCGTTTCGTATGGTTTTCATCCCATATGTTGTGAAGCTGATTCAAAATTTTCTATCCAACCGATGCATTTCGGTCTCCTTAGACGGATTTTGGTCTGGGTCTAAACTAATTAACGCTGGTGTACCTCAAGGCTCAGTATTGTCCCAACCCTATTTTTGATTTATATCATCGAATTACTAAAAATCACCAGCAACCCAATAAATAGTTTTGCAGATGTACTCTGCACAAGTCGTTCGAGCCCTTCCTTCAAAAGGTAAAATGCACGAATGAATTAATCCCGTCCGAAGAGACGCCATAAACGTGAATAAAGACCTAAAAAAAGTCGTCGATTGGGGTGATCAAAACCTGGTCAATTTCAACTCTACCAAAACGCAGCTGTTGATTGTTTCCAGATCAAAGACCGAGTTCCCCAAAGATATTTTATTCAGTATGTATGATGAACCAATAGGCAACTGTAAAAACATTGGTCGGGATCGTTCCAGAGTAGGTCATTTGAAACTGTGACACCCAATGTCACAGTTTCAAATGACCTACTATGGAACGATCCCGAGCAGAAATTTGTCAGGGCTCAAGTAAGGTCCGGATCAGGTTTGTCCTAATCCGGATCAGGCATTGGTAGGGCAGCCTGATTGGGCCCTGATCATGAGTGTAACGCTTTTGCCCTATCAGGTCCTGATTGGGATTACCAGATCAGACCCTGATTGGGATAATCGGATCAGGCCCTGATTGGGATATCCGGATCAGCCCTGATTTATATGTATTTATATATTATATGCATAAATTAATTAAATTAAAATAAACAAATTACAATCGAAAAAATTAAAACATACATACCACCTTATAATCACTATTATTATAGTCTTTTAGTCAAAAAGCGATAACTAAAACATACCGAACATTTCAGATCAAATCGAGAGGGGGTCTTAGGTGACCATTTCCGATTTGTCTGAAAATGCGTTAGTAGATTCGTCTCGTGAAAAAAAAACTAATTTGATCGAAAAATTTAATAAGTGGTTTTTCATGAGATATCACCATACAAAGTTTCGCGAAAATCGGGAAAAATCAAAAAAGGAGTCAAATTCAAAAATTCACAGCTCTTTCATTTTTTATCCGATTTGAGTCAACAGTATATCGTTGAAAAGGTAATTTAGTCTACTTTAGGATAAATTATTTAAAATTTATTGTTGCCTAACGCAAAGTGAGTCAAAATGTGAGTTTTAATATATTTTCACCCTTCGGCTCAAAACCTTACCTTTAATTTTTTTTTTTTAAGGTCAACAAATTACCTTTTCAACGATATACTGTTCTTGATGGTATCTTGATTTGTTAGGTTTTTATTGAATTTTTTTATGGGATATGCCATGAATTTTCAGTACAAAGTTTGACCGCATGAGTAAAAACTCGACCATATTCTCTATTCGGTCACAGATAACTAACTAAATATCTCTTTTTTCTATAACCTCTAAAAACAAAAAATCCCAAAAAGTAACAACATGCTGAAACGATTAAAAATGTAAAAGGTTAGAGCGACGAGGCGCCAATATTATTTGTTCCTTTTGAAATTGGTCTTTAAGAATAATTAGTTAAAATATCTTTTTAGAATTAAATAAAAACAAAATAAGTGACAAAAACTATTTTTTACGAATAAAATTAAATTAAAAATAAGTGCTAGTGCTATAAATATAAAATATAATTTTAATAAAATTATTATTTTAATAAAATTATATTAAATGAATATTTTATCAAAATGTTGTGTGCTGAACCAAACATGAAATGTCATTTGAATGAATGCGAAAAATGCCACGAAGTGAATGGAATGGAGCAATTCTTCGAACAAATTCTTGAAGATAACCAAATGGAGAGTATACCATACAAACAATGGGTCAATCAAAGCGGTAAATTTTGAACTAGCTTATTATTGAATTACGCCATTCATTACGCCATTTGAATTACGCCTTTCAGTAATTTATTTTAATAATTTTAATAATTTTTTTTAAAAAATAGGTAGAACGGGCTTGGAAAATATTACGCGTTCTTCCGATGATTTCATTAGGTCGTATAGCATGCAGCTGGCAACTTTGATTCCACACGATTTCATCGCGAAGAAACAATCTGATTTTTTGAAAATGAAAAAGGATCAACTGCGGCAAGGCGAGTTTATTGTAATCTCCGACTTTGCGGAAAAATTATCACTGCGTTATTCAGGTATATATGCATCTCCAATCGATTCGAAAAATTGGTTGGATCTACCATTTTATATTAAATGCGAAATTTTTTAAAGGCGAAGTACAATCAGCACATTGGAACCAGCAGGTTACACTTCATCCGTTTGCGATTTATTTCAAAGATGAAAGAGATGAGTTGAAGATCAAAAGTCTTCTGATAATTGCCGAGAGTCTGAAGCACAACTATGAGGCAGTATACCAATTTCAGCAGGAACTGGATGAGACTTTTCAATTCGTCACAAAAATGTACTTCTTTTCGGATGGAGCAGCTTCGCAGTACAAAAACGAAAAAAATTTCTTTCAATTGTGTCAACATAGAAAGGCCCATAATTTCGATGTTGAATGGCATTTCTTTGCCACGGCGAATGCGAGGGCCCTTGCGATGGTATTGGAGGTGCCTTTAAGCGCAACGCAACAAGAGCTTGTCTCCAGAAAAAATTCGAAGGCCATATAACAACTGCAAAAGAACTCTACCAATGGGCCATTTCGAACAAAGACTCGGCCGTTGCCTTTTGCTTTTGTCCGGAAGGAGAATACAAGAAAATTGAAAAGAGATTTGAAAAAAAATTCGACAAAGTGTCAACTATCGCAAGAACACAAAAATTTCACTGCTTTACTCCAATCAACGACAAAGAAATTAAAGTCTCAAGATTCTCGGCTTCGAATGATTTTACAATCTTTAAATTAGTTAATTAAACAGAATTTAAAGAAACCATTTTGCATAACACTATTTACAGATCGAAAAAAAAAATAAACTAAATCATATCATTTCCTGTTCTGTGATTTTTTAATTTTTAATTTGTTCAATTTTTTAATTTTCTTTTACTATATATGTATTTGTATTTTTCTAATGTTCTTAATAGTCTTAAGATTTGTGTTACTACTGGGTAAGAATTGGGTCTCGGCCTGTTTGCCATCGTTGATTCAATAAATAAATAAATAGTGTATTCATACAGATAATAAAATCGAAAATTCAATAAAATCGATAATTTGTTTAACTTAGAGTTCAAAGGTTACGTGAGAGGTCATTCACCTATATGGATTAAATATAGATTTTGTCGAAACAATCAATATTGCCGAAGAGCGAAGTTAGTTATCTGTGACCGAATAGAGAATATGGTCGATTTTTTACTCATTTGGTAAAACTTTGTACTGAAAATTCAAGGCATATCCCATAAAAAACTCAATAAAATCCTAACAAATCAAGATACCATCAAGAACAGTATATCGTTGAAAAGGTAATTTGTTGAACTTTAAAAAAAAAAAATTAAAGGTAAGGTTTTGAGTCGAAGGGTGAAAATATATTAAAACTCACATTTTGACTCTTTTTTCGTTAGGCAACAATAAATTTTGAATAATTTATCTTAAAGTAAACTAAATTACTAAATTACTAAATTACCTTTTCATCGATATACTGTTGACGGATAAAAAATGAAAAAAATCGGATAAAAAATGAAAGAGCTGTGAATTTTTGAATTTGACTCCTTTTTTGATTTTTCTCGATTTTCGCGAAACTTTGTATGGTGATATCTCATGAAAAACCACTTATTGAATTTTTTCGGTCAAATTAGTTTTTTTTTTCACGAGACGAATCTATTAACGCATTTTCAGACAAATCGGAAATGGTCACCTAAGATTTTTGCTTTTTCCTCTCGATTTAATATGAAATGGTCGATACATGAAACGATTTTAACTATATATTTCTAAAATGGACAATACTCTAGTGAATTTTAACCAATTAAAATTTCAGCTAGAGGTCAAACACGAAAAACCTGATCAGGGCCGGATATATTCAAATAAGGTTAATAATTCTAAATCAGGCCCGGAACAGGCCCACATCAGATTGCCCTAATAGGGAATGCCCTTGTAAGACTGACCAGGCCCTGATCACGCCCTGCCTGACTGTATGCAGGTTTTCCCTAACTAATTTCTGCTCGGGATCATGTAATGGCGATGGCAAAAAGCGCGTCTAGAAAACTCTGCCTCCTAAATAAATGCAAAAAAATTTTCGCTCCATACCAATTGCTCCATGTTTATAAGTCCTATATTCGTTCCTGTATGGAGTGCTGTTGTCAAGTTTGGGTGCTGCTTCTGTTTCCATCTTGGCCCTCTTGGACTCTGTTCAAAAGCGGGCTATACGAGTTGTGGGCGATCGAGATTTGAAATCAAAACATAATTCTCTACAACATCGTCGCACTGTTGCCGACTTCGTTGTTTTTTACAAATATCGTCTTTAACAGTGCTCAAATGAAATCAGCAGCATGACGCCTCAAACTTATTCTTATCCCCGTTTCACTCACGTTCAGTCAAACGGTCGAGATCCCGTGCTGTCATACTGACAGATCGCAGGAAGACTTCTTTGTCCGAACTGCATACAAATGGAATAGTTTGCCGGAATCCATAGTCTCAGGTGGTTTCAATCTGCAGAGGTTTAAAAAAGCGTTCATCAACACTTGAGAGCGCAAGTTGTTGTAGGACCTACGTCTTAAAAGGTATTTATGTGTTGTTGTGACACATATTGTAAACCCTATAACACAACACTTTTTATTTAAAAAAAAAAATTATTTTATAGGAAGGACGCAACAACAAAAATGGAATCTTTGTAGTGTATTTGATAATGTAAAATTTTTAGTGCGTCTTTTCTAGGCAAGGTACAGTATACAAAAAATAACAACAACGCTGTACCGTGAACATTAAATCGTGTAAATAAAAGTAAAGGAAATTTTAATTGTAAATAAAAGTTTGAAGTATTAGTATCGATTAGCCATATTTTGTGTATTATTTTCATAAGCTGTTTATAATCTAATTACTTAGCTGACGTATTTACCAAACTTTAAATCGTGGTATCGCCAGCCCTTTTCGGAATTATAAATTTCACTTGAACTCATATACTTGCGTCTCATTCCAGACAGCACTAATTACGGCCAAAACATGGCGGTTATAATGCCCGTTCTCGTTGCAGGGCCTGTTTGTTTTTAAGGTCTTTATTCACATTTCCGCCCTTAATTATGGATTGATTTCGATATAAGTTTGAAGTGTATTGAACAAGAATATAATAATCTTCCTATAAAGTCCAGATTTGTATGATTGTAGGTTTTCCAATGTATTCCATCATTTTTTGCTAATATTTTTATTGTACAAATTGTAGCTCGAAATCCTTCAATAATAAAACACTCCTGACCTTAGTTTTAATTCATTTTCCAAAAGACCACACTCAGATATAAAAAAATATCACTTTATATTTACTATTTACCATAAAATAATATTTTTTTGATAATATCATTAGTTTGACCAGACCAAATTATACCAAACCATTAATTACATTATATAAAAATAAATTAGTAATTGATTTTTAAGTAAATAAATAAAGCGATTCATTGTAAATAAACTTAACTTGATTGTATTTATTTTGTTTTAGATTCAATGGGTGGTACAAATACGAAACGAAGTTCAAAAGGCTCAGTTTTATTGGCTGATGAATCACCTATAGTAAATGGTTGCTTTAAAAATGTTTCAAAAAATTCGGATAAGATAAAAGAAGATGAGCTAATGGTAAGTTTGTTATTTGATTTTATTCTATGTAGTTTTAAGTACAAAATGAACGTAATATTAATTTAATCTTGTGACCACACAATCGCTCCTTAATAAGTTTGTGCTCAAAAAATATTTTTATCTATATATAATGGAAAAGTTCTAATGTTGTATTACGTTGAATAAACGTCGAGTTTTTTATTAACTATCAGTGTTTCTTTATATCTGAACAATGATCGACTAAATGGGTAACTCACAAGTCACAGTTGGTAGTTTTCTTGCATCAGTGAAAGAATTTTGCACGGTTTCCGAGTTTCTGGTCTAAAATAAAAAGTCAGAATGCAAGCTTTGGGTGAGTTCGCACTTTGTATTAGTGTCCTGTACTATTTTTGCGTCGTAGTTTGCAAGGTTCTTTTCTCTGTCACAATAAATTCACGGTTGCTGTATAAATAGGTATGTCTACCCTGCATCAATATTTTTCAGGTCTTTTCTTAGTCTGCCGTATCCGTTTAGAACCTGTAGTTCCTATGCCACCTAGAGAAAATTATTTAATTTTGGTTGAACAAGTTAATTCAATTTCTTACCCTGCTTTAAGCTTTTCACATTTGTCCAGGCATTTTACCATTTCGTCATTAGTTCAATTCTTATCTTTTTCGTTACCTGCGATTCCTGTATGCCAAAATATCTAGTATAATGTAGCTATATATTCATTTCACCACATGGTTTTGAACTAATTTAAGTGATGGTTAAGAGTTGCAGTTTTAAGCGTTGCGACGATATTTTCGCAGAAGTTGCTAACCCTACTTCTCTTATTCCTCTTGATTTATATATTATATGTGTCCTCTTGTATATTCATTTCAGATGCTGGACTGCTTAGTTCTGTTGAAAATGCTTCGTATTTTAATTGTGACCACTTCGACCATAACGTCTAATGTTTTACAATATTTATTGTGCAGCTTGGATCAAGTGCATTTATAATTAAATTCACTTTTACGATAGCCTGCTCTGCTGTTCAAACTCTCTCTAACTAGATGGACACCGTCTATCAAGTTGTTCTCAAACAAATTGAACAACGGACGGTTTTTTATAATATATTCTAACAAAAATTCACTTCTATGGTTTTATTTATATTTTCCATATTTCATTGGGAACCTGAGAACCTAATGAGAACGGGCTCTTTCTTGTACTGCTTCTGTACATTTGGAGACATTTTTTGAATCCCTTGAAAGTTTGCATTAGAGCCCTATCTTTGCATTGTAGTTTGCAGGTTTGTGTATAAACAATTCACGGTTTCTGTATAAATGGTAACCCTTGGTTTCGGCCACCTGATGACGCTTTGGGGTCCTGGATGCTCTAAACATTCATCAACCGTAGTCAGAAGAAGAAGGTTGTCTGCTAAATTTTAAAGAAAAAAAAATAATCGAAAATAAAAAAAATAAGTTGCATTTTCAAGATTTTATTATTCAAGATTCACTTGAGATAAAACTTTTGTTACGGATCTTTCGCTTTTCAAAGCAATTTTTCATTCTATTCAATTGAATACATTCATTTCTAGTGTCTTATAATTCTAAGCTACATAATGGCTAGATCCATTGCTATCGTATTGATAAAAATCTTAATAAAATCTAGAATTTAAATTGGTAAGTGGCCATTCTCCACTAGTTGGGATTTGTCTCCCATATTCGTAGATCCATAATGTTCTTAATTCAATGTCAACTTGGTTGAGGTATGAGGAACGGTAAAACGTGTTCGTAAAATAAAAAAATAAGACAAAAAGTTGACACTAAAAATGAAATAAAATAATTGTGGTGCTAAGTCGATCGCCCAAAAACAAATTTTTATCTCGTCGCTCGTCGAGTTGGTTAAATGGTTAACCATAAACTCTGATCAGAAGAACGCCGGTTCGATTCCCAAACTGACCGGAATTGAGATAAAACTTTTGTTACGGATCTTTCGCTTTTCAAAGCAATTTTTCATTCTATTCAATTGAATACATTCATTTTTAGTGTCTTATAATTCTAATTCCAAGTTGTATTTTGTTTAATTTTATTTTTGCATGTATGTCTTTATAAAGACAGAGTAAAGGTAAAATAAGATAAAATACACTGAGTGTTAGTGTTATTGAAAATAAAAGTGAAGTGAAGATAGGAGGCGTACAATTATATAATTGGTGAGATTGTTATTTATTAAAAAATTATTTGGTATTTTATATTTACTGTTACCAGGCGGTAGGCTGGTAAAATTTTACCTTTTATTGCTTTGATGTAACAAATTTATTATTATTTTAAAGCATAAATTTGTTTTGTGTTGCCTTAACAAGAAATGTAAAATTTCGTTTTAGTTATTAGTAAGAATTTCGAGTTTTGTTAGTGTTAGTGTCTTTTGTGTCCTCATTTTTTTTTGCTTTTCCCTTATCGTGCAACTGTTGCATGAAACCTGCTATGGTGTTTTGTGACAGAGATACTCAGTTTTTTTGTACTGTGTAGTGTTGAAATTTAGGCCTGGTCGAATTTAGTATCTATACCTGCAATGTCAAAGGGTAAGTCTTTGTCTCAACAAAATGCCAGCAGAGTGAACCAACAGCTTAGCATTGATTTCACCAACATAAGAGGTCTCAATTCAAATCTAAACGAGGTTCATCACTAATTCGAAAAAAATAAACCTGACATATTGTTTCTTACCTAAACAATTGTCAGTGGCAAAGCATCGAAATTGGATCTCGATAAATACCGGATACCTGTTACGAATTGGAACATTCCTTTTATAACTAGCATGGTGTCTGTGTTTTGTTCGAGATTCACTTTCATGTATGAGAATTAAGGCCTACTAGTTGAACTCTAAGCACCATAATTCTATAGCACTGAAGATCTCAGGTGTTGATGAAACTATGTTTATAATAGGATTATACAGATCCCCAAATTCTCCCTCAGGATGTCTCTTTTTCGATCAAAAATCGGTTAATCTAGACAAGATTACCACTGACTACCCCAAAGCAAGACTGGTCATTCTTGGAGACTTTAATGTTCATAATAAAGGATGGTTTAAGTATTCATCGTGCACTGACGACGTAGGAAGACAAGCCGAACTGATACTCGCAGATTATCACGGTTTGACGCAAATGATAGAGTGTCCCACTAGAATCGCAAACAATTCACATCATAACAATAACTTACTGGATGTTTTTGACAAACGAACCAGATACTACGAAGACAAAAGTTGACCAACCCCTCGGAACATCGGACTATTTACTAATATCAGCAATAGTGCAATTTACATCACCGACACAAAATAAAGCAAATCCTCGTCGCGTTTGGAATTATAAACACACTGACTGGGAGGGACTGAGAAACTTTTATGATAAAACACCTTGGAAAACTATTTGTTGTGTTGATCAGGATCCTAGCACATCGGCAATAAGAATTTCTGAAATCATAAAAGACGGAATGCGGCGGTTTATTCCAAATCGATTAATCACTCCTAAAACTGAGCCTTGGTTCACGCGGGATGTTGATGAGGCAGTGAGAAATAAACGCCAAGCATTTAAGACGCATAACTCAAATAAAACACCTGAAACTCATAGCGCCTATAAGAATGCCAGAAATATTAGTAAATACAAAATAGACTTGGACAAAGACGCGTTTAACCAGAAGAAAGCAAAGAAATTCGCCGAGCACCCATCTGGCTCACGTAGTTTCTTTCAGGCAGTTAAATCAGTCCAGAACAATTTTACTGGATCCTCTATTCCAACCTTAGTTCTGAATGACATTCCCGGGAGCGACTCGAAAGAGAAAGCGGATCTTTTAGGTCGTATATTCGCAGAAAACTCAAACATAGTTGAACCTCCCCATTCTCCTACACTCATTCCCCCAGTTGTAACAAAAATGAAATCAATTATTTTTCGTTGCAATATTGTACGAAAAATGCTTCTTTCTATCAATATCAACAAATCTGCTGGCCCCGACGATATTCCACCCCTCATTCTCAAAAACTTTGCTAGGCAACTAGCTCCAATTTTAACAAAATTTTTCTATATATCTTATAAAACCGGAATATTGCTCGATTCTTGGAAGCTGGCCAACGTTCAACCCATATTAAAGAAAAGCAGTAAGATAGACCCAAACAATCATAAACCAATTACAATTCTGTTGGTTTTAGCTAAAATATTTGAAAAATATGTTAACTACAATCTAATAGATTATTTGGAAATGCCGCGAATTATTGATGATAAATAGTATGGTTTTCGTAGAAGTCATGCAACAGGTGATCTGTTAGCCTACATGTCCCATCTCTGAAAATCGCTGGAAAACCATGGTGAAACATTCAATATTTCACTTGACACCTCTAAAGCATTTGATAAAGTGTGGCATAAAAATCTCATAGCTAAATTAAAATCTTATGGCATAGACCATTTTACTGTCTCATGGATTCATAGTTTTCTTACAGGTCGCCAATTTCATGTTAATATAGATGGTATCACATCCAATATTTTCACAACCAATGCTGGGGTTCCCCAAGGATCTGCACTCTCACCAACCTTGTTTCTTCTATACATTAATGATTTACTTATTTCCACTGTGTACCCAATCCATAGTTTTGCTGATGACTAGCACATTGCACGCATCACACGAATCTGCTAAATTTCGATCTCACACTGCATTTACCACTGATAGGGAGCTGCTAATTGATTCTATCAACAAAGACCAGCAGCCAAATTCTGTAATTGTGAAGCGGTGAAGTGATAAGTTTTTTAATGAAAAGAAACGAAGAAATTTTTATCACTTCACCGCTTCACAGTTACAGAATTTGGCTGCTGGATCGTTTAATGGAATGGGGTGATCGTAATCTTGTTTCATTTAATCCAACCAAAACCAAACTATGCCGTTTATTCCGATAAGTGTCCCATATGTGAGGGCACGCCACATGATGCTAACCACCTTTTCAATTGTCCAGAGAAACCAACCGACCTGACGAAGGAAGATCTGTGGTACCGCCCAAGGGCAGTAGCAGAGCTCCTAAACCTGGACTTGGAGCCGGAAGAATAGCACCTCCACGCGTCGTTACAACAACAACAACAACATGCCGTCTATCACGAATGGAGCGACACAAAAATTTCCCTATTAAGATAAACCATGAGGAATTGCGTGAAGTTGAATCAGTTAGACTTCTTGGAGTGGAAATTCAAAATAACCTGAATTGGAATAAACATGTGTTCAACCTCGCTAAATCTGCAATGCAAAAATTAGGATTCGTCCATGTATGGAGTACAGCTGTCATGTTTGGGGAAGTGCTTGTCAGTTAACAATAAAATGTCTAGACTCTACAGAGAAAAGCAATACGGTTGATTGGTAATACCGAACTAACGGACCAGCTTGATTCACTCTAGCACAGAAGTAATGTGGCTGAATTGTCCATCTACTACAAATATAACTTTAGCGAATTCTCCTCTAAAGAAATTCAAAATATCCTTCCATCGTGTATATTTAATCGACAAACCAGAGCTGCCGAGTTATCCCATCCATTTGTTGCACAAATACCTCGTTGTAGAACTGGGTCCTTCCAAAACGACTATTTTAATAGAGTGGTCAAATTATAGAACTCAATGCCCTCCTCTGTATTTCCCGATGAATTTTCCCCTCAGGCATTTAATGAAAATGTCCATAAACACTTAAAACAATTAGTATAGTTATCCCTATATCCTCATTCTTTCCATTTTCCTCATCTCCTTCCTTTATAGTTGACATGGTGTCTTCGGATATTCAAAGAGTCTGAATAATGAATATTTCATATTTAGTGTGCTAAACACGCCTAACTAATTAATAAAAAACAAAAATAGCCGCGCACCTCTTTCAACCATCATTAAGAGGCCTTAAAAGGAAACACTCTCTCCCTTTATTTTGGCAGTATCTTCTTTTCTTTTTCAGCAACACCATCAAAGTTACCGAGATAAAGCTTTGAACTATTTTTCGGATTGAAGTCAACAAGCCTAATAAAATTTTGTATATTTCAGAAATTTTGGGGATCGCAAATGGACCCACGTCTGGCACAGTACATAACAAATTATCTTTTTGGTCCATTAGCAACACGCATCAGTTCAATCGATATAAAACGTTTTGCTGAGTTGTATGTATACTGCGTTCGTGGTACAGTTGAAGAAAGGACAAATGTATTATTTGGTAGTTTGGGTCAACATGAAACTGAAACGCCAGATATAGCTTATCCGTTAATAAAAGAATATGTAGAAGCTGTTGTTAGTAGTTATATGAGAGCATTGCGTTTAAGAGCTGATGCTCGTTATAAATCTTGGGAGACGAAAAATTTTAAAATAGTAAAAGATTCTGTACAGAAATTAGGTGAAAGTTTAGTTTATGAAGTGGTGCAACAAGGAACCCAACGTGTTACTAGAATGGATGCTGAGAAATGGCTAGAATCAAATCCTATATTTTTAAAAATGATAAGTCATGTTTTTTATCATTTATATTCGTATCGTGTTACGTCGAGTAAACCGACAAGCGTTCATGATACTGGATCGTCAAGAAGAAGACAGTCAACAACATTGCCTACAGATCCATTTAAATCAAGTGAGACTAACTTGTTGCCAATGAGCGAAGGTATGTTCTTTTTAATATTTGTTTGATGTATTAACAAAATAATGATATTTTAATTATTTCATATAAAGGTTTGCTAAATACACCCCAATTTCCACCTTTTGTTGACATCTCACAAATAATTTATATAAATGCAAATCTACCGGTTGACTATCAGGATAAATGGAGATTTTTGTTTTCATCACAAATGCACGGGGAAAGTTTTTCTACCTTTTTGGGTCGTATTCAACATAAGGGATCAACAATTGTTATTGTTGAAGATTCAAATGGTTTTGTATTTGGTGGATTTGCACCGGCGGAATGGGCTTTAAGTCCGAACTTCGTAGGAAATGATACTTCATTTTTATTCACATTAAAACCAAAAATGAGGTGTTTTGAATCGAGTGGATACAATGAGCATTATCAGTATTTAAATTTACATCAACAAACAATGCCAAATGGTTTGGTAAGTTTAATAATTTTATACTGTATGTGACATATTTATCAATCGACTTTACGTATCAGTTTTTCGATTACAACGTATGTTTTTTCTAGGGAATGGGAGGTCAATTTGATTATTGGGGTCTATGGATAGATAGTGATTATGGTAATGGACAATGTTCTGAATCATGTACAACATATTCAAACTACATCCAATTATCACCAAGTAAACAATTTAAAATAAAAAACATCGAAGTTTGGGGTGTTGGTGACATTCCAATAAAAGAAGAAGATGAAGAATCATCAAATGTTCGAACGACTAAACGTTCAATATTAGATTCGAATCCAGAAAATAAAGCTATGTTAGAAATGGTTGGAGTTGTCGCTTATTCTGGTGGTCTTCGAGAGGAGGTGGAAGAATAATTAAATTGCGTTATATTTTTTTGTTAAGATTTATCAAATTTGTGATGATTATTTTTGTTATTGTTTTGTTATTAAAAGTTTATTATTATTTTTGTTTGTTTTAAGGGTTTCATACTTTGAAAAGTATAACGGAAACCTTATTGTGAGATTTTAGTTATATCGACTTGATAAGATTGGTTAACAAATTGGCCCGCATGTAATTTATTTGACCCATTTTACGAGCTGAAAATCGTTTGGCTCAGAAACTTGTTTTTATCGCATGAGAGGGTGTCATATGAACTGCTACTGCTGTTCAGCGACAACGCAATTTTTGTCGCGTCAGCGCAATTATAACAAATTAAATGAATATGAACCGCACCCATCAGTGACCACGTGAAATTTGTAGTTCCGCGCTTTAGGGGTTAGGAGGAGTGGGCAGTTTTTAATTAAAAAGTAAAGTGAAGTGCTCAATATTCGCAATCAATTAATTAAGTATCATTTTTTTTTGACACTGAAGAAAAATTACATGTTGTATTCGGCACTAAAATTACTTTTTGTGATGCGTTTGTAGCTGTCAAACCTAAACCCTTTTCACAAAAACTACAACATTAGTTTCTAATAAAACAGATCAGGTACTTTTATTACGCGGAAAATTGATTGCATTTCAAATTAGTATTGATCAGTTTCTAAAATATTGACATAATATCGAAAAATTGCTCTGGTATCATTTAGAAAAAAGATAGTAAATACTACAGACAAACTAAATTCCGCAAGTGTTATGGATAAGTAGATTGATCTGTTAACGGAACCTTCGACCAACGTGCTATACTCGCACTTGACCAACTTTATTTATTTATTTTTCTCTGGTTTAGAGGAACTTATTTTTAGCTAGTTAATCCCTGTTATAAGAGTTTCTAAATTAAAATTATTTTAGGATAAGTTTTATAATTATATTATATAATAATATCATAACTTGATCTACCTTAAATCTAAAGTTAAAGTTAAATCAACGAAATAGTTAAGGTCTGGATTTTCTTCAAGGAAATATATTTTTGGTGTTAAACTAGGCAACTTCAACTCGCTTTTTCGTTAATTCTTAGACAGCAATTATATTCCATTACAAAACTTGTTCAACCTGCTAGAAAAAAATCTTAATCTCAAAATACATTAAAATATTTATAATTTAATCCTGAAAAAATAAATTATATCAATTTTAGTATAAATTATTTTATAAACAAAATAATGAATAGCTTATTATTACAAATAAAATAAACAAATATTTTTATAAATGTGCCAATATAACTGTACGTATCTATATTATTATTATTATATATATAAATTAAAAATTAATGTCGATATATTTATTAAGTTTTATTTAATTAAATTTATTTTTTGATAAAACAAAACAAACAATTACTAAGGATTTAAATAATAATAAAACAGAAGAAATGCACAACAAATTAAAAACGTAATTCTAACTTTTAATTAAGTTAAATTATGGAAATAAATAATTAATAGAATTAAAATCGTTTTTTTATTTGTGACAAATATTTACGACATGCTTGTAAACTGTGACGATTAAGGTAGGTTTTTTGACTAAACGATTTCGTACATTGTGCACACTGGAATGCCCAGTTGTGATGAGATTTTGCACGTTGGTGAGCACGTAGGTTGGAGCTGAAATGAAGAAATTTATTGAGTTACAAATTTTGATGAACTGAAAATAAAAATATGGAATTCTCGTGAAGAGAAATAAATCATCATCTAATGTAACTCATCAATACTGTAATTTTGAACCGTTTACCTTATTTGTGAATCTTGTTTTTTATAATCAATTTCTTCAAACAAACAATGTTTTACTATTGATGGTTCATGGTGTGGTATTTCGCCAACGAACTAGTAATTGTCCTCAGTCCTCAATGTGGTTTATTCTTACTGTTTTGAATTTGCCTTTTACTTTAAATTCGGAGTCGATTGTAAAATTAAATCGAAGGATTTTATTTGAAATTCTTTTTTTTTTAAACGAACAACCATATCCCACTTAGTCTTTATTAAAGTCGGTGAAGCAGTAAGGTGTGTTTGCACTGGCTTAAACTTACCTTATGGACAATGTTGGCTTGTAACCCGTTTTGTGTATTACTAAGATACTCACCTCACCAATCCAAACGTCGTTTTGTGTTTTTAAAATTTCACTTTATGTTGAAAACTCAATTTTTTCCCAAAACATCAGATTTTGTTCAAATATGTGTAGCGACTGTAGTCATCAATGAATGCGGTGAAATTGGTGATTGGCTTCTTTCTACAGTTATTGTATTTGTTCGCAATTGTTAGTGTGTATAAGGTCTGTTGATCTTGAAAATTATAAACGTGACTTTATCCTATATATCACATGTGTCCTTTATTTGGCCTCCATCCAATTCTACGATAGATATATCTTTCTTTTTAATGGCCCGTCAAAGGCAAAAATTACATTTGGAATCGGTTTTTCTGATGTTTTTGAAAAATACCCTTCGACATTTCCACTGGAAATGGGGGTAGAAAGAGAGTAGCGGAAATCCGAAATTCTACGTCCACACCGTGCTACCTGGGTAACGCTAACAGAATTAAGTGGATGTAGTTGAGAGGGGCATAGTAAATACTGCTTATACTCAATGATTCTGCACCATGGCGAGTCATTGGCGCCATAAAACCAATGCAACTCAAGCGTCTGTTCTCCATGTTAGGGGCGGCTGGGAGAGGGCGTCCGTCTTGGATCAAGCGGCTCGCTATATAAACGTGCAAAAGCGTCTGTTCTCCAAAAAAATATTTGTTATAAACTCTGTACACTGGCCTCGGAATATCTCGGATTCATCACAAGAACGACTTCGGAAACTGTACCCGGACTACGATTTAAAAATGGGAACCTGGAACGTGCTAAGCCTTAGAAGACCAGGAGATCTCCTAAAACTTACACACCAAGTCGATAGCTACACACTGGATATAGTGGCATTACCAGAACTAAGATGGCCAGGTAGTGGAATCCATCAAACAGCGAAATGATACACTATTTATTATTGCAATCATCAAAACAGAGGAGAATTTGGAGTTGGCTTTCTCATACACCATCGCGTGAATCAGCATGTTATCGACTTCTGCCCAATTACTATGCGGTTATGCACACTGAGAATCCGCACGTACAAATTCAATGTAATGATCGTCATTGTTCATCCACCTACTGAAGACAAAGCAGATGATATTAAAGACCTGTTCTTCCTAGAATTCGAAGAAGTCATCAATAACATCACGCGGCAAGATATAAAAAACGTGACCTTAAAGCTCAAATTGGTAGGAGTACAGAACTTAAAACACAAATCGGCCCTAACAGCTTGCATCATACCAGTAACAATAATGGTTTTAGCGCAGTCGAGCTGGCGATGATGTATGTAGATCATCTAGTTATTTCCAGCACTTTCTTCCCTCACAAGGCAACGTGTAAATCAAATGACGGAATAACAGAAAATCAAATCGATCACGTCATGATCTCTAAGAGACACTCTACAAGTGTAACTCATGTTCGATCATACAGAGGTGCTGATATGGACACCGATCATATGCTTGTCATCTTTAAGTACAAATACAAATCATCATCTACTTTTAATAGACAAGTAAAAAAGAGCGAATGCGCAAGAGCATTAAATCTTTTCTGTTTCTGAGATGCCATTAAACATATAAGAAGAATGGCAAACGATCATTATAGCCGTAGCATAAACTACAATCGGAAAATGACCACCGAAATCACACAACGAATGGTTTGACGACGAGCGCCGCCAAACCGTTGAACATAAACAAAAACTGCGAGAAAAATGGTTAACAAGGAACATCTGAAGCTCCCAAGCTGATCTATGCACCAGGAAAGCCTTATAGAAAACCTTCTACGTAAAAAGAAACGCGAACACATGAAGAGCTGTATCGAAAACATCAACCAACATACGGCCAACGGAAATTTAAAAAAGTGCTTTGCCAATGCACGGAATCTGACAAAAGATTTCCACCCAAGATCTACAGCCATCACAAATGGATATAATGAACTTACAACAAGTGAACTTGATGTGCTGGCAGTGTGGCGATCCCACTTTCAAGACCTACTGAATAGGACGAATGAAGTTCATCCTATTCGAGCAATTGCTCCATCAACTGAAGAGATCTTTTTCTCTTACCCCAGCAATAGAAGAAGTGGAAGCTGCAATTAAAAAACTGTAAAATGGCAAATTACCAGGTATCGATGGAATTCCCGCAGAACTATTGAAACATGGATGAGCAGCTCTGGTCTCACGTATATACGATCTGATTCTTGCAATCTGGGACCAAGAAAACTACCTGCTGAATAGAAAACTGAAACTCTCATTGTTTCGCTACATAAGTGGTCTAAGTGTGTCCGTCTAAAGTGTGCGAATTATCGTGGCATAGCACTCTTGAACACTGCATATAAAATATTGGCTAATGTCGTACTTGCTCGACTCAACTCACCCCGTTCACCGAATCTATCATCGGCGACTATCAGTGTGGTTTTCGTCCCAACCGCTCAACCACAGATCGATGTTTTACCTTAAGGATGATTCTGGAAAAATGTTAAGAGTACAACATCAGCATTCACCAGCTCTACGTTGATTTCAAGCAATCATATTATAGCATCATCCGCGACAACCTTTGGTCCGCAGTCATAAACTTGTTTCTCTGTGTAAACATACAATATCGGGATCAAATTGTAGAATAGTAACCGAAGGGTCAGTTTCTGATCCTTTCGATATAACATCAGGTGTTCGACAAGGTGATGCACTCGCGCCCGTACTATTTAATTTGGCGCTTGAGTACGCGATAAGAAAAAGCCGAATTGAGACACAAAACTGCATATTCAACAAATATAGTCAAGTTCTTGGCTACGCAGATGATATTGTGCTTCTCGGACGAAGAACAAGCGATATTAAGGATAGTTTCTCTCAGTTTAAAAGAAATGCTAAACAGGTTGGTTTATGCATCAACACCGTCAAAACTAAAGTTTTAACAACATCTAGGCACATCCCTCCCGGGAATCTGGATACTAGTGACTATGAAGTGGAACGCGTAGAAAACTTCAAATACCTCGGGTCTGTAATAACATCGTCCAATAACATGCAGGCAGATATCAAAGCCTGTTTCTGCCGCATACAGAGTTTTCAACGCATACTCAAAACTTCTGCGATCAAAACATCTTTCGCGGTCATGTAAACTCACACTTTACAAAGCATTAATCCGACCTGTGCTTACATTTGGAAGTGAAAGCTGGACACTGACTT